>JAGDQP010009356.1:0-15034 GCA_022664845.1 Lepisma saccharinum | reverse complement strand
TATTATTATTATTATTATTATTATTATTATTATTATTATTATTATTATTATTATTATTATTATTATTATATTGAATCGCACAAACAAACCGCAAATTTTCAAACAACAAAGCAACAACATCCCGCGTACATACCCCCAAAATGCGAACATTAATTACCACACAGTAAAAATACTTTCTTAAAATTGAGAAAAAAGTTCTTACCTGTGCACCGAGAAATAAATGTCTTAGAAATGTGATACCAACCAGCGTTCTCATTTAATTGAAAATGAGAACATGCCGGTTTGGAAATTACCGTGCACCGATAGCAATGGCGTGTTGCCCGTATTTATAGGGCTAGAGCTTGACACTATGCATAGAAGAATTATTCCTCCGTTTCGAAAAGATCTCATTGTCCCTTTTGATGTAGTATGCATGTTTACAGGTGCTACAACTAAGTAGCGATGTTTTGTTTTCTTGTAAGTATTGTCTTCGAATTCCATGTGAGCTACAAGAAATATAATTTTCCCTCCCTTATCCCGGTCTGAGTCTTAGATGCCTGAAGACCATAAATAAAATTAACATCCAACTGGGGGTATTACGCCCATATCACGAAAAACACGACGCCGAATAGTTCCTAACGATAGTACTAAAATGGAATTAGTCTCATATTCCCGGAAAGAACAAACATACCATTATAATTCGTCGCTGTTCTCACGTTGTGAAGGCTATTTGAAAGAATTTTGTGTTTGAAGTATTAAATAGAATAATAGCTTTGAACTCCTTCAAAATTCTCTAATGGAGTCTCCTTATATAAGATCAATTCTCAAAGAATCTCATGAATTGCAATATTGTTTGATGCAAAGCACAGGAACCATGTAACAGGGGCAATTGGACCAAGCTTCGATTATCGGGTAGCCGAGTCTTGTAATTTTGAGTTACGACTGGTTTCCGAGTCACTCGGGTCAAGATCGGATCAATCTGTTCAGATTTTGGACCAGTTCATCGGATCAAGCCGGATCACCAAAGGGACCTGGTTTCAGTTCTGGTACTATAGGATATCTACTTTTGATCAGTAATGCTTAATTTTGTCACAAACATTTAACGTTACATTGAAATGCCACCGTAACATCCTAATGTAACTGTGACAAAGGCGAACATTGCAGAGAGAAACTAAAATGTTGATGTTACCAACGTTGTAGAGTTAGACGATCGTGTGCTGTTTGGGTATATGCATGCCTTTATTTCAGAACAGTCTTCATAAAATAAAATTAAGAGTAAAATACTAGTTACTCTGAAGATGACTCCGTAACAGGCTGGTTAGAGTGTCAGACTACAAATCAGAAGGTCCCGGGCTCAAATCCTGCTAGAGAGAGTTAAAAATTCTCAATTTCATCATGAAGGGAACAAACAACGCTCAGTTAAATATGTATTTGTATACCAATATATAGCAGAAATGGTCTGTAACTTTCCGTCGAGAAGGCCCAATGTGGGTCCACCAAAAGTTTGCTCATGGGGCTCCACTGAACGTAACCATTGAGTCTGCTTTCGACGTCTGATGGACGTCGCTTGCCGACTCCATTGGACGTGCAATGGACAAAAAATACGAAAATAGAGGAAGAAAGGAAAGAAGAAATACAAGCCGAAAGAAAGGAGAAATATGACTTAAGATATGTGATAAATAGAAAGAGAGAAACATAATGAATGGATGAAATAAAAGAGTCAAGATAAAAAGCAAGCAACGAAAAAGATATGAAGGAATTGACTGACAGAAAGACAGACAGACAGAGAGAGAGAGAGAGAGAGAGAGAGAGAAACAAAGAGAAAGAGATCGACAGAGAGAGGGAGAGGTCAGAGAGGCGACGAAATTAATCCACAGTAAAACAATATCATGAAATGGTCATTGCAGTCTCTCCAAAGTGGAATATTTAACATACAAGAGATGTAAAATTTTTACAACCTACCAATCTTAGTGTTAGACGTGAAATTTCAACATAATAGTCAGTAGCGACGTCAGACACACAGAATCACGCACATGCACAGACACAAAAACATGTCACAAGGAAAGGAAGGATTGGAATTAAGTCACTTTAATCACATCAACTTTGTCCTGGACGTGAACAGAAAAGAAAAAGGGAGAAGACCCCGACTGGAGCACTTTTCACACTTTAATACAATTTCCTTGAAATATTTAATATTCCCAGCTCGAAAAGCTTCTCAAGAATGGTGTTCAAACGTGCATAGTTTACAGGAACAAGTTTCTTGAATGACTTCCAGGACATGAAAAGAAGAATTCGGTTCATTTCCTCTCTACAAACTCCCTCGTCCTGTAAGAAGAAGAAGAAGAAAAACACACACACACCACCCATAGAGTTTATTACATATGCTCGCATAGTTTACGGGTATGAAATCAGTTTTCTCTTCCGAATAGAGGGTGTCCAATTTGGAGCGCAAAATCGCTTTCTCACTCTGCTACCTAAATCAAATATATAGTTCTCGATAAACCACATTACGAGAATCAAGAAGTAATTTCTTTATGCAAACACTGCACTTGTATTTTTCAGGCGAAGTGTTACCAGGCGTTCTTAAAGTCCAATTGCTCAGAGGTTTCCCTATCGGATGCAAAAAACGTGCTGGCAACACTTTCTAAGCTATATTTTGTTTCTTCCTGTTGTCCACCTATTTACGCATACGCGAGATGCGGTACGTACATAGGAAGGTACAACGGAGAACGCGTTCAAGTCTACGTTCTTCCTACGTGCAACAAGACGCCATGGATAAAAGTGGACTTATGCACGTACTTCGTGTCGTGAGTATAGGTGGGCAAACGATAGAAAGAAAGTGTAGGGAGTCAGTGTTGTGTAAGCAGCACATCCATGGATGTAATTTGCATACCAATATTTAATAATACCGTATGCAAATATTGTATTTTGCATATCATTAACATGCCATAGAATTTTTTAAAAATTTATTTAGATATACAGGAAATGGATTATAGGATAATACAGATTACCAAATATATTGAATTATTTCATTGGAAACTTTATATCATTTGCGTATTTTCAGTCTCTGAACAGGTAGTTTCAAAGACAGACCCAAACATTTTCGAAAGAAACCCAGGAAATATGGCTGCCACCTGCTAGTAAAGTGGGTTGGCAAGGCAGTGTTGCTTATCACGAAATAGAAAAAGATATCATGTTAGGAGAATAGCATAGAAATTCTACAAAGAAAGTAAATAGGCAACCAACATTATGGTTTAAGTTCGATGGATGGAAACTTGACCGAACGGCGACACTAGTCTGCGTACAAACGCATTGTTTTTGCCAGTTTCTTCATACATGGTAATCCTTCGGGCAATACGTGTTAAAAATAAGGGTTCTGACCATTTTTCGCAATTACCCTTCTTACACCCCCTCGCCTGGAAGGTCTAGTCAGCCAATCTAGCCTAGAATGCGCGTCTCAACGCGCATTGATACATATTTTGGGGGAAATTTTGTTTGTATATTTACTTTGTATTAAAACACAAGCGGAAGGTTATTTGGGTAACCGTTTTTATTTCTCACTCCATTGCAGTGACACGGGTCCCAATTTCACTTATAATCAGCCTGTTTTCAATTACTTTTCAGAGGAACTAATTTTCAGTTTGTCTTCTCCTGGTGTCCGTCTGTTGGAATGGAGTGTTGACACACAGCAGCGCTGCATAACATTGTACAAACCGACTTTTCTCTCTTTTCTTCTTTATTATATGTTGTCATCCATGTTTACTGTTACATATTTACTCTTTGATATATATAGAAGTCATCTATATAATTAGTTTATATGTATCTTTGTGTTTTATGCTCTATTTTTTAGATGTTTTGATTTTTCTCTCGTTCGAATACTCTATCCCCACGCGGTCATGTTTTGACTTTCATTCACGTGGCACCTACGTGGTGGCGCTACCTGTCAAGAACCGTGGAGGATCGGGGGTTTTCACCCACACTGTTTTCTTTTCTCTTATCATTAATGTGTTAAGCGATATAACTACGGTTTTAAGTAAACAAGTTGGTCATTTGATTATTAAAGAAGTGTAAGCGCAGTATACAGCATTTCAGTGAATATTTATGTCTAAAACATGTAATATATTAAAGAACTGCCCTATGTGGCAACACTGTATACTGTACAAGCATCTGTCTGTTAGTGCTGGTTTTCGTCTCTAAAGAGCGAGTCTCGGAAAACCAAGCAGTGGAAGCACGAATATGTAAGTTTTGGTGCCGCAGAGCGGCAGTTCGGTTTTGAAAGTTCGAGTAAGAGAACACGAAAAGCGCAATCTTTATTTTGGTGGTAATATTTCAAAGTAGCACGGAGCTATGTCAAGTGCAGATTATTTGATATTCGCTAGTTTCCGAGCGTGGCGTATCATGAAGCGATAGTGATAAAGACAGTCAGTATCTCTATACTAAATGTTTACTTGAGAAAGTAAACAAGGAACTATTTTGAAAAATGCAACAGGTCCCTGAACTATGTCACAAACTTTTATCCCTTGTGTGTGGAAGTGATACCGGATACCTTGTGCATACTTAGAGGTACAAACCCAACATTCGCTCCGTGAATGTTATAAGGTGCAAACTCAGTGATGAAACAGCAAGTGAAATCAAGCAGTGATCTGTTCAAACAAAGTCACACAAGCTTTTTTGGTGTGATTATTTTATTTTCGTTTTTTTTTCTTTCGTTATTTTTCTTCACTTGTCTTAGCAATATACAAGTGCATCCAAAAGTGAAGTCCTCAGACATGCAAGGATTTACTCTGAGACTGCATAACTAAACAGTACCAACATGCTTCTAAAGTAACTACCAAGAATACTGTAGTGAAATATTCATTATTCTTGTTACTTCATATAATAGACCGTGAATGGTGATTACTCATTGAGCCCAATGCCATGTCAAAGACTCATACAAGTGAGCAGTACATTAGTGTGTCTAGTGAGTGATTTTCCCTGGGAGAAAACTGCATGGAACCAGTCTTTTCGTACCTTTTAGATGAACACTTCAAGACAGGTCAATCAGAAAACATAATTAAATTCAAACTGTCCAGAACTTTTATAAACTATATTCAAATAAATAAGCGCATATGATTGCGTCACGTATTGCTATTTAAAGCATCTGTAAGTAAAGTTTACGTTTCTGTTTACAAATAACACCATTGATGAAAAGAGGCAATAGTGTTGTTTATAGTGAGATATGTCAAAGTGTGTATGTGTGTAAGTGTGTGTGTGTGTGTTCAGTAAGATCTAACTTCATCCATATACCAAATAAATTGGATTAATATTAATTCGTTTGAAAATTCTTCCTTCACATCTCCTTGGTTTCTGCCAGTTACTCCTTCTTCATGCAGTGTGGGTACTTCAGATCGGTAAGTACAAGATATACAGTGCAATATGTTGTGTTATTATATTTCAGGCCTGTAGATGGATGCTTGCAGATGTTGAACTGCGGATTAGGGCGTCATTCTTTAAAATTTCAGCCTGGAGATTGCAATGTGTCAAGTCTTTCTAAGCTCTACCGAAATCATTAAAATCCCTGAGATCTACTGAATTTTTTGGTTGTTGTTGAGTGTCTCATTAAGTTAATCTCCTCAAACTCCTGCATCAAATTATAATTAGTTTTGAAATCCCATTAAAGTAAACAGACAGGAGTTCTATTTGTTTCGTGTCATCCAATACTCCCTTTTTGCAAGGTAATGATTTACATAATCCGACCTACTTGTGTGAGACACTATAAGAAATTCAGTTGCCCAACCTAGGGTCCTCGACAGAATCTGGTCACACACCGAAGGGCACTCTACAGTTGTCAGTGCCTTTTCTTGTATGCGATAACCACTTGGAGGGAAATCCTTGAGCAACTGAGCTCAAGAAAACCTTCCAACACGTCGGTAAAAAAAAAATACAAGATCAATGTTTACATAAACTTACCCCTTGAAACAACGTTTTTCCTGCTCGCTTTCTGTAGAACACAACGGGTGTTTTTTTCCGAACGCGACAGCAGAACACATCAACGCAGGTACATAAAAGCACTCATTTGCTTCCATTGTTTTACAGAACCGGCTGTTGTGTGGCCTTATTGCCTTCTTGAAAATGCCGTGCATAAAAAGGATCGTTTAGTTCTCAAGGAGTTACGAAACTAATTTTGAACATCTTCAGGCATCCTATTTCTTATCATACTTTTATGCAATCTGAAAACCTAATATTGAGGCTAGTCGCTATTTTAACGAACGCATCATATAGCTTAATTTGCATTATGCCACTCCAATATAAATCTAAGGAAGAGCAACATTGTTCTCCTCTGTACCAAACTTTAATTTATTACAATGTTACGACAGTATTATTAGATAGAAAAAATATGAGTTTAAACCTTCCCAACGTCATTCTGAAGAAACACAAGCTCCAAGTACGAGAGTTAAATTTACAATTAACAGAAATAAGAATCTGCTTAGAACAGTGTTGTTAAAGGAGACGATCCTACATACTAATATACTACGAAAGTGCGCAGCTGTGCCGTGAAGAAAAAAAAATGTGTCAGGGCGTTAAAATAAGACGTAATGTGTAAAACAGCGTTCCGCAAACTATGGTCTTGTGGTCCTTTCAATCTAGACTAGATTGAGCATTCGTTAAAACAAAACGAAAAATTTCGGGTTCAAGAGAATTGCGTCTCACAGAGTATAGTTGGGAATGAGAAAGAATACTTTCGTCTGGACGCAAGAATACATGACTATTCAAATGTTGGAGAATTAAATTTTAACTACTTCGTGTGAGGTTAAGCACACCCTTATAGTTTGCAGTGTTCGTGATCGACAGACCTCTTGCGGGCAGTTAGCGAATTAACGAGTTTTTAAAAGGGGAGATGAAATGTTGTTGATAAGAAAATCATGAGAAGAATCGTATATAATACATTACACATGCGTATAGATACAGACTCACAGGGAAGGATTCCCCACTCATCCCCTGCCCCACGTTAATTCGAACACTGTTTGCGGGTAAACAATTTAAGAAAGGTAGAGATTATACAAATTATATTCTGAAAAATAAATAGCTATAGAATATTCTTCATTGCCTTAAATTTTTAAAACAGGAACTAATATGTACTTTTTCAGTTTTTAATCCTAGTATAAAATGAACTCACTATTAATTCATACTGTTTGAAAAGTATTAAAATGCTGGTATTAATATATAACTCAAAACATTAAAAATAGCCTTCGAAGAGGGCAAGAATAGGATGGTCCGTAGAACATCCCAACTAAGAAAACTAGTCCGCGCTTAAAAATAGTTTGCGGAACGCTTATGTAATAGATTTAATATTTTGAACAACGTTATCTACAAGGGGTGTTCAGCAATTATTATCCCTGTCATAGAAGGAGTTGAAGCACGGTTTTTGTACGTTAGCATATTGTTTTTCAAGGCTTCAGTAGCAAGTGTTAAAAATTTCAAATTGACATAATATGATTATGTCATACGAGTATAGGATGAGTGACATCACTCTACTCGTTTAAGACAACTTGTGTTTGATGAAGTTTTGTCTTCCAGTGACGTCAGACAATGATTAGAATGGTTCTACTCAATAGTAGTTGCGGTGGCGGCGTAAGGCAAACTGGGGCCCGGGGCAAGTGAACTTGTTTAAGGCCCTTTCGCGAACACAATCATGAGAACGGACTACTACTATTGGCTATAATATCCTACTGCCCGTTAATTTGAAATTCGCGGGAAACTGGAAGCTCTAGGAGGACTCAGTAGTCAAGGGGGAGAACCTCGTTCACTCGCTATAATTTATGTTTGATAATGAATATTGATATTGTGGAGAGTCATGCTTTCCAACTATCCGGTTACAACCAAGCACACAAGAAAGAGTCCTGAGAGTTAAGGCGGCATAGTTATTGCGTCACCAACCACCGCCGAGTTGTTCTACTGATTCATCTTAAGGCTTAATCGCAGTGGGTTTTCCCGCCTGTTTCGTTTTACGTCAATTATTCAAAATTCAGTGCAGGTAAGCAAAATTTAACTTTCACAGACGATAGTTCATTTCGTACTTCACTAATGGGTACAATTAGTTTTAAAGAAATGCTACTAGTAACCTCAGGATTGTTTGCAGACACTTTTGAGACAGAATAATGTCCCAAAAGTATCTGCACACAATCCCGATGTTATTACTAACATTTCCTTAAAACTAATTGAACTCATTATTGAAGTACGAAACGAAGTTTCTTCTGTGAAAGTTAAATTTTAGTTACCTGCACTGAATTTTGAATAATTGACATAAAACGAAAAAGGCGGGAAAACCCACTGCAATTGAGCCTTAACAAGCAATTATTCCCTTGTGTCGGCGACCTGCGTACAGTGTGACGAAAGCTCAAAAACGGCGAAATTAATATTGTCTGAACGCTGAGGAAATGTTGGTTGGATCTTGGTTACGGGCTTATAGGTATGCTATCTGCTTCACAATCACATAGTATACGGGATATAGCATATTTCATCTTGACCAAGGCACTAAAAACAGCTTTTTAACGGGTTGCTTTTATCACAGGAGATTTCTTCATAAGTCCGGCTATTGTGAGGTAAAGTAAATGCGTTAATGAGGTCTCCCCAGGTACAAAACAAATGCTGTTCCTCGGCGATGCCCAACCTCATTTCCCCATGGGCCACTTTAAAATTTAGCACGATCTTCACGGGCCAGAGCATCCTTTGATATGAATAGCATACAAATCGTAAGCGTTGTATAATTGCGGCTTTTAAAGCCTAATGTCACAAACGTAAGAAAATAGTTCACACACACACACACATACAGACAAATAATGTTTGAAAAAATAGCAATAGCCCAAAATCAAAGAATGAAAATAGATTTTGGTACTTAAAATTTTTAACAGAATTTTGTTATTAGTATGGGTTGCATTCTGTCTTTTCTCAGTTCAGAAAAGTTAATGCATATATTAAGAAGGGGAAATGAAATAAAACCTTCTTTCTACATCTTTATGGTAACCAAAAGCAACATATATGGCGGCCCGGATCTGACCCACTGGCCGTAGGTTGGGCTTCGCTGCTGTTGATGATAGATATCAAGACCAGTTTGCTTGTTATTGAAGCAAATGTAATTTCTAAGCATTGTATAGCAATAATAACGAACTCTATTAATAAAACACAAGAAACGTACTTCAAAGCACGCTAAAACAAATGTAATAAAAATGTAGCATTAGTAAACTAAAGATATGTGAAAAACACAGAAACTAGCAAATTACCTTTCCAGGCGTCCATTTCCAAATGAAATCATTTTTCATGCACCATAAATGTTAGGAAATTGACTCGAAAACATGTTATACATTTCAAATTTTAAAATTTTTGGGAAAATTTGTAGATATAGATATATCTTAATAGTTGGAGAGGGTATAGTAGTTGAACAATATTTTACTTCTGCATAATAATATTCGAAAAGATAAAATTATATATATTATATAACCTTTGTTGTTAATTGTTTCTGTCTTTTAGTTTCTTACAAAATTCTAATGAATTTGAAGAATTTTGGAATTTAGAATGTGTTCGAGAGTGATAAAACAAACTCAAAAAATGTAAATATCCCAATTTCAAAATCTTTGCAAAAAGACACACTTGTACCTTCTGTAGTTAATATTTCATGTACGGTGTGTGCGTACGACTTTTATGCTTTTAGTAATAAATGTCAGACACGTTACGGATTAGTGAATCGGAAAAAATTTCCATTAGTTCAGAAGATCTCAGGGCTAATCAGGAGTGCAATCATCCCTTCTGAGAGATTTATATTCCTTTTTGGAGGTGACAGGTCATGGAAGAAATGATATAATATTTTTCACCTTAAAAGTTTTAGCATGGGTGCCGTTTAAACCCCTATGCCTCTAATGAGTGTTATCCATCACTCTTGAACAACAGCTCCCACTCCACTCCATTCCACTACTTCGTTACTACTATTAACGAGTCCTTTACTTCTCCGCTATATTTCATTTACAAAAGCTGCTGAAGTATCTACACGAGCAACGCGTTTTCTCACGTTTGGGGAAATTTCACGCAGAAGGTAGCAGCTAGTGGCAGCTAAATGTTATAATCCTGAAAGTATTTATCCTAAACTTTATATTAACGAAAAATCAGAGCTTGGCCTCGCTCGACTTTTTTTTTATGGAATTTCCCGATGAAATTGGGAAAACTTCCAAATTTTTACGTTAGGATTTCCATGTATACATATTACAAAACAATTAGGATACAATTCTCAACTAGATTAAAGTTATGATTACACTGTAGTTGAACTAGGAAACGTACCATATTTTGCACAACAAATTATTTGCCTCATTGCAGCTGCAGAGAGAAAATGTACATACACGCATTCCTAAAATGTTGAGGAAATGGGCAACTTTGAGCGCACATACACTAAGGATTATGCGTTTCAGACTTACAAACTAAGTGGTTTAGTTTCTATTCGCCATTTTATTACAACACAAAATGGTTTTGGAGTTCAAATTTTTTAAATTAAAATTTTGGGGTTTTGTCTCATTTTTTAATGTCATGCAACTTTGTATCAAGAGCCCTCTGGACCGTTGTGGCCCGGGGCGGGGGCCACGCTGGCCCCACCTTTGCGCCGCTACTGAGTAGTTGTTCTGGTTTTACAAATTCTATGTAATTTCTATGATTCTCTCATATTTTCATATGTTTTTGTTTTATGTACATTGTTTAAATGGACGGATGTCGACATTATGTTTATAGTTGAAATTAGTAAGAAAATATTGTTTAATTAACACGCCAATGTTTAGTTGTATTCTGGAAATGATAGCTAAAACAAGAATGAATTGAAAATGCTACAAATGAGATGTGATGTTTATATGTTTTCCTCTTGCATGCGATTCTCTATGTTATGTTGTGCAGCAATACCTTAGACTGAGAACCTATCCTCTACATAATTCAATATTGGGTGCGTTACTGTAAACCTATGACCACATTTTTTGGGAGGCCGCGACGAGAAAGTTCTAATTGATTATCTTAAACAAAGACTTACGATTACAGGATATTACTACGCACTGCTGATTTTAAAATTAAGATATACAATCCAGGAAAAGAGGAAATAAATGTTAATCACATATGTCCTTCTGTACCAGGATAACGCACTTGCCTACAAAAGTAATTACACAACGGTTTGAATTGAATCTGCAGGTTCTGAACTACTTCAGCATCCTCCCTGCTCCTCAGACCTTCCTCGCAGCGACTTTCATTTGTTCTCCAACTTAGTGAGGCACGCGCGCTTCAGTTTTCTTCATTTTTACAACCAGGACTCCCTCGCTTCCTGAAAATAACAAATAACATTATCACTGGCAGTGATAGAAGTCTGAAAGCTTTAACATTTACTGTTTAAGCGTTGAATAACAATATATTAACATTCAAAAATTGTAGTTCAACTCTTTCTAGGTCGAGAACAATAATGGCTGAACACATCTCGTACTAATACGAAATAGACGAGTACATTTTAGTTAGCACCAACTGGAACGGTTAAAACTATTGTATCAAAAACTACAACGTTTTTATAAAATTTAAAAAAATACGGGCTTGTTTATTGGCCACCTATCATACAATTGCGCTGCCATATCACACACGTGAAACAATATGTCTAGACCTGAAACAGTTTTAGTACAACTGGTTTGAATTTTAATTTATTAAGGCTTTTAAGCTTTTCCGACTCAGACCGGGATTGGGTGAAGGAGAGAATATTAGAAAGCGGACGCCTAGGGTCTAGTTAATAGACGCCACCCCGACATTTGCCTGGTGTGACTACGGAAACAAAACCGAAAAATCTTCAGTCATCATATGCGGTAGCTGGGATCGTTCTCAAGACCTTTTGAATGTTATGTCAACACTCTATTAACTGAGCTAGGACTGCTCGTTAACTACTGGTTTACATCATCAAATAAGCAGGAGCCCTAGCTGGCAACAAATAATTACATTTCACAGTTCAAATGAATGTTATGAAGATATCATATAATTTTACTAGATATAATATTTTAATGCTTTCCAAAATCCTTTGGGATGTTCATTGAAAATTCTTTCCAATAAGTTTTGTAATCTCGAGATCTGATATGGAAGGGTGCTTACTGCATCTTCATTCTGGTACTTCAGTTTCAGATCTTATCGAGTGAGATATTTGCAAGCTAGTCCAGCTGCTGTCAATACCCCTGTAGGAAAATCATGCTTGACGAAGTTTCTCTTCAGATATCATTAGAGTGCACTCAAACATATTTAAAAATATGAGGTAGACAGACATCTGGCATCCTGGGCATAACTTCTGTTGGCTGCCATTTTGGAAAATAACCGTCACTGCCTACCATGCCTGCATATACCCCTGTAGGAAAGTGATGATTGTCGACGTTTCCCTTCAGATATCATTAGAGTGCACTCAAACATATACAAAAATGAGGTAGATATCCTGAGCATAAGTTCCATAGGTCGCCACCTTGGAAAATAGCCGCCGCTGCCTACAATGCCCACATATACCCCTGTTCGTCCTTGTGCCAGACAAGTTGTTAGTATAAAAAAAGGGGGGGGGGACAAATGAAACTTTCAGCACTTGCATAGTGGCATGTATAGAGCACGAAAATACGTGATGGACATTACAAAACTATAGCTATTACATTTAACCGAGATGGCGGCAATTGAAAATGGCGGCCGATGCTATTTATTAAAATGCCACATATCTCGGCCCTTAGTTATTCGATTTCGATCATTCTTTTTTTAAATGAAAGGTAATTTCTTTGGCTACAATTTTATTTATGAGAAATATTTTCATAAATCTAATAGTTTTACAGTTAAAAGTTAAAACAATGTTTCACTTTAGCCTAAAATATTTTCTTATTTAATATTTTACTTTGAAACGACTGGGTTTAGAGAAAACATAAAATCTTAAAACTAGATCGACATAAGATTTTATTTTAAATAAAATCTAGTTTGTAACTCAGGCTTTAATATAAAGAAAAGATGAATTAAATCCGACAACTATAACCCGAGATATGGACAATTCTTTGAAAATTTCTGCCACACGAGGTAACATTATGGAGCCACTAATGCATGTAGAAACTACATGATATTTTGGTGTAAAATGGGAGGAACCAATGATACTTTCAGCACTTGTACGCTGGTGTGTAAAGTGCACGAAAATATGTGATAGACCTTTCAAAAATGTAGCTGGCGCCAAGATGGCGCCATTCAAAATGGTGGCTATTGCCAGTTTTCAATGTTAAGTATATTGGCTACACATTACCAGATTTTGATGGTTCCTTTTTTAAATGAAATATAATTTCTTTTACTTCAGTTTTAATTATGAGTAATGTTTTCATAAATGTAACAGTTTTTCAGTTAGTTCTTAAGAATACCTTCAGCCTCTGGTATACTTAAGAGTATTTTCCAAGTCTTCGTATCTAAATCCCTATCTGAAAATTTGCGCATTCCAATGTATCCTTGCACGATGGTAGTTAGCAACTATCGACTTCACCCGCCTCCTAAATAATTTTATCGCAGCTCATTAGAATTTCCAATTTTTATTTTCTTAGAATGCATGTCACAAGTAAGCGTTCCAATCATCTTGAGTAACTCATCTGAAACAGTTTACTCGATCCCTAGGTTTCTGAATGTTGTGACATATTATTCCAGAAACTTTTGATGTTTCCTTGTCCTGCAAATGCACTTACACAGTCACAGCCTGACCTGAATGAAACCTCATTACAGCTGATGATACCTCTTAATAAATTTCGGAGAAACTTTGGCCAATATCAAGTACTTTCAGTTAGTTTCTAACACTTTTCACAATGCATTTACTTGCTTTAACCTGTTTGTACAGTCCAACAAAAAAACAAACTTTTTATTAGTAGTGATTTCTTAGGTCCAGATTATTGGATATTATTACCTTTTTTTGGAAGTAACATAATTTCAATTTGAATTTAAGGTTTTTAGGCAACTTCGGCTATGGCCGGATGGATGATGGGATGAATTGGTGGGATAAAGAAACTGGGAGGAAACGGGAAAACCCCGAGAAAAGCCACGCACCCGGTGTTTGTTCACCACATAGTCCATATAGCATGACCAGGGGTCGAACTGATCAATCCTAGCATCGGAGGTGAGCGCTAAACTACTGACTGACCGCGGCCCAACAGCATTTTTTAAAGTATATATTTATCTAAAAATATCGTTTCCTAATAAGACCTTAAATAAGAAAATAATTCTGAATATCTTTTTTTATTTTTTAAATAATTCACTTAATAAACTAAAACTAAATATACTTAAGTAAATATTAAATAAAATAATTTAGGTAAAAAGCACATTTTAAAATTGAATGAAAAAATGTATTGGATTTATGAAAATATTGCTTATATTTAAAATTAAAGTAAAGGAAATAATATTTCATTTAAAAAGGAACCATCGAAATCTCGTAATGCGATGTCGATACATGTAACATTGAAAAATTGGCGATAGCCACCATTTGAATGGCTGCCATTTTGAATAGCTACCGTTTTGTGATGTCTATCACCCATATTCGTGCTCTTCATAGACAGGTGTTCAAGAGCTGAAAGTTTCATTTGTTCCCCCCATTTAATACCAAAACACCATGTAGCTCCTACGTGCCTCCGCAATGTTACCCCTTTTGCAGAACTTTTCAAACAATTGTAAATATCTCGGGTTACAGTAGTCGGATTTAATTGATCTTTTCTTAAGATTAAAGCTTCAGTTATAAACTAGATGTAAGAACATAGCTTTCTCTAAAACAAGTCGCTTCAAAGTAAAATATTAAATTAGAAAATATTTTAGGTTAAATTGAACATATTTTTACATTTAACTGTAAAACTATTAGATTTATGAAAATATTGCTCATAAATAAAATTGTAGCCAAAGAAATTATCTTTCATTTAAAAAAGAATGATCGAAATCGGGTAACTCAGAGCCAAGATATGTTGCATTTCAATAAATAGCGTCGGCCGCTATTTTGAATTGCCGCCATCTTGGATAGCTACAGTTTTGGAATGTCCATCACGTA
>JAGDQP010009355.1:48964-59500 GCA_022664845.1 Lepisma saccharinum | reverse complement strand
TCCATGAGGTTTTTTTTGCGTTAACTCGTGTGGCACCGATACATCAAGCTTCTTTGTGTATCCAGCCTTATGCAAATGGTTCCACACGGTTTTTTGTGCAATGTTTAGTCTTGGGCAATCGAAACAGTGCTTACATGACGGTCGGACGCGACAATGTCCATGATTTTATCGACATTTTCGACACTTGACCTTCCAGTGCGTGGTACATCTTTGACGTCAAAATTACCGAAACGGAATCGACGAAACCAAAATTGCGCGTGATTGGCTGTTACAGTATCAGGACCATAAACACTATTCACGTTTGCAGCCGCCTGGCTTGCGTTTTCGCCTTTATCGAAGAAAAACTGTAAAATATAGCGTATTTTCTCTGTCCATTTTGACGCGCTCACACAACACTGAGTCAACTCATCACAACTATCTGAACCGTGTTTGTAGTACGCAATCTCATCGTTTGAACGCCATCTTGTTGAACCCGATCGGACTTATTCAACGCGAGATACAGATCACTGAAGCCATCTATTGGCAAAATAATGGATTACTTTTTACTACACCAGATATTATTGTCTTGTGATTTTGAATACGTACTGCAGTGCATGCAAGAAATAATTTCGTTGAAACAGGGCGTTTCTTTGCGTGCGCTCGTCCAGGGAAAGAGATGGGCCTTTCGTTTGATGAGATTTGGAAATTCCTGTCTGGATGGCCGACGTGCGCGGAACTCGAACTAAGTACTTATACAAAATCGGCGATCTTGATTAGTAAGTCATAGTCTTTGTCAACTTAGTCGTTTACTGTCATTACAAAGAACATGATCTAGGTTACAAATCATGTAGACGAAGGTCATAATCCTGATACTTCGTAATCAAAAGTTAGTGAAAGACGAGGGAAGAAGTAGTCTCAATAGAAGAAAATGCGTTTAGGCTTTACAGCTCTTTACGTAGTCCTATATTTATAGTATATAAAAAAAGGGGGTTTGCGTAAACTTAGGGCTGACACAATGATAACGTACTGAAGGGCGTATCGTGCAGCTAACGTTAATTCTGCAAATGGAGAAGGCCAAGCAAAAAGGACCTGCCCCCTATAGAATCACTAAGTTTAAAACTGCGAATAAATCGAGATCGCAGAACTGAAATCAGTTTCTCTCTACCTGATTTATTTGATGCGCTTGCGTACCTAACAGACGGACAAAGCAAAATCAAAGGAGAACAAAGAAACAAATTTGATCCGTTAAAAATAAGTATTTGTACGCAAGCGCATTGTTTTGTTCATCTTCCTCATTACGCTTTCCTCCCCTTTAGTTTTATCAGACTTAGTTACTACATACAGAAGATAACTTCCTTCCTCTGTGAATTATATTATAGAAAGAATAATTCAGGTTTTTATAAAAATATATACCTAATTCTTTGTTCAGAACAAAGAACGCTGTGGGACCAAAGCAAAACCTGAGCTCAAGATATTAGGATCTGAGCCATCTCAGTTTTTTGTATTTTTATTAAGTTTTACCTTTTTAGATGTCTTCTATTTTACCTACGTAGGAGCCTGTCTTATAGTAGGACTTTGTTCTTAAGTTCAAGTAGAATTAAGACTCAGCAGCAGAAAGGGATCTAAGGGCTTTTGTGTGTTCTCTCTATATTACGGCTTCTTGATAATTTTCTTTTTACATTTATCCTCTTGGCTGTGCGTTTGTAACGATTATTTGAGAAAATGCTTTGTTTTTCCGTCTTCCAAGTTCTTAAGTAGTTCTTAAAAGATATTTGTTTTTCTTTGAATTATTATGAAGAAAGAAGCAAATTGAACGCAAAGGGAATAAAGTTTTGATGGAAATTTTTCAAAGAACGAAGTTTCTCGTGAAAATGTTTAAATGTTTTTATTTTCGCAGACACTCTTCGTGTTGTGTAATTCATTAGATGTTTGATATGTAATGTGACATTTCTTTTGAACCCTATCACTGGTATCTCAACAAACGGACACAATCTAGTAACTAAATAAAGATTGGAGGATTTAAAAATTAATAATGCGATCTTAATGTAGTGCTTTCCTTATTTTTGATAATGTATTCTATATAGAATGAACCAATGAAAATACTTCATTTTTCTTCACTACGACAGAAACACAATAAACTTAACAGTTTGTATTCTATCTGTCTATCAAAACCTTCTTCAAACAAACACTGAAATATATCTTTATTTAAGAGTGTTTAAGAGGTAATCTGCTGTCTCTCCTTTCTCAGGGAGGAAATTGAGGTACTACTGCAGAGACCGCTGAGAAAAGTATCATGATTACCATTTACTGTGAGCATTTTTTTCTTCGTATAGGATTTGTGTATTTTTATTGTCCTGCGGTTTGTTGTGATTGGATATTTTGTTGTCATACAATTTGTTGTGAGCCTGCGTTCAGGGGAATCAGGCCCTTACAAGAGTAAACGATATAAAGTTCCATTAGAGATTTCGATCGTTTTTACAGGAAAATAAGAGACAATTGTTATTCATAAGATTGTGCTTATGTCCCTTACTGCTGTTCTACTGTAGGTAGTAACTCTTGAGGTATAAAACTCCTCAAAGTTTTTGGAATCTGCATGGCTGTTCCTGTATGCATTTATGTGATCGTCAGTGACTTGTTGCCGTTGAGATAAGGATGGGTGTGTTGTTGCTTCCTGTATACACTGTGACATAGTATGCCATCGAGTTTACGACAAATTAAAATGTCGAGAAAATGTATACACATGTCCTTTTCTGTTTCCGTGTTGAAATTGGTGTTATTGTGTTGACTGTTGATAATTTCCAGAAATAGTTCAAGAGAACTAAGCTGGTTCCTCAAAGAGAGATTCAAAATGGCAGCTTTCGATTTTCTGGTTTGCTATGGCGCTCAACCTCATTGGCTTTTGATTGCTAGACCACTAGCAGTCTTCTTACTTTAATTATGTCCATGTAATGATGTAAAATGTAATTGACTATAGAAACGTCTTGGAACTCACGTACAAATATAGGACTAAAATTTTATATGCAAACTATTAGGCGTGTCAAGAGCTTTTTAATGACGTATCACTTGACCAAGCATTTAAAAAAATCGTTTGTGATCGCTAGATTACCTCTGGTGACCGGGCATTTTATTTTCTATAAGCTAGCGAAAGTTCCATTTTGATGAATTTTATAGTTTCCGAGTTGTGAACACGAACTTTTAGGGCACT
Source organism: Lepisma saccharinum (assembly GCA_022664845.1). Taxonomy (NCBI): domain Eukaryota; kingdom Metazoa; phylum Arthropoda; class Insecta; order Zygentoma; family Lepismatidae; genus Lepisma; species Lepisma saccharinum. Next base: position 56,316 of record JAGDQP010009355.1, on the reverse strand, counting down.
TTGTATAATGTTTCAAATATGGTTTAACAAATGTACTAGCAGTGATAAGTAGTAATAAAACAGGTTTTTTTTTTTTTTTTTTTTTTTTTTTTTTTTTTTTTTTTTTTTTTTAGAAACTTAGTTGTATTTCTTTGTTACTCATTCTGATAATTCGAGCAATATGCCTAATGTTCGTACTTTGGCGATGCACAAATAATTAATCGGGAGTTCAGTTTAATTTGCTTCTAATGCTAGTGATCTGGTATCTTGTGTGTAGTGTATATATAATTACACTCTGATTTCGTGACGCTGACATGGAGTAATAGTTCCTTCGAACTAATGGAATTACTTTATTGCATTGATGGGAAGGAACAAGATAAGAACATTGTTGGGAAGAAGATAGAAACAAACTACCAGTTTAAACTAATTTTAGATTTTGGCTTGGATAACATGACAGTAAAAAAATGTAGGAATCGTTTCTGTCTGGGTTCGTTACATTCTGTTCTATCGGTCAGAACATCCAATAAATAAAACTCTCCCATCGATTTTCGATGTATAGGTTACAGTATACATAATTTCTCAGGCGCGAGTGTCATTTCAATTTATAAACGTCATTGTGTTTGTTCCTTGTTTATAAAGTTGAATTGAACTGTCATTGGCATCTGGTTTCATATTGGGAAGTTACCTGTCAAGACTGACGAGCGCTGTATGTTCAGTGTACAAAAAAATGTTGGAACAATACAGGCATATACCGCATTTTGAAACTATGCTACTAAACGAGGTGAGGGTTTAGCTACATAATATGTGAGACTTAATATGCGAAAGATTTGTATCCCAGCTAGATAGTAAGTATAACAATCGTGATTAACTGAAATATAGTAGTTTATTAATGAATAAATTATTGTTCTTTTCAATTCGTTTGTGACATACTGAAATTACACGGCATTTAGCCGCGTTTCTTTGAGGATATGGTTGCTCTGTGAAAGTTTTTTTTATTTCAATTAGGAGTCGTTCAAATATTACGTAAGCATTCAAGGGAGAGTGAGTTTAAATTATGCTGATTTTATAAGACATTAGGGAAAAGGAGATCAGAGCAATGCTTATGTAAGAATCGGTTAAAAACATATTAATGTAGATTTAAACTCTTTTGGGACTAGAAATAATAATTTTTCAGGACTTTTTAAGTAAACACGGGGGAAGAGATCGGTATCTGCTTATTTTTGCTTCCAAGGTGGACGGTGTGTAAATGACTAAAAAGGTGCTTACGTAATATTTCAACGACCCTTGGTTTACTGCGTTAGCTTATGCAGTAGTAGTAGTAGTAGTACTGTATAAATGTAATTGAACTTCCGTTTTGTCCATATAATCTACGTACTTGGATACGTACATACGGAGCCAAAGTTAGCATGAAAACTGGGTTATCTCATACTATGCTAAACTAAAGAATTTGCATTGACTTCAAGGTTTGTACAGATCACGTTTCTTCACAGATTTTAAACAAGTGTGGATTTGAAATTTCTTAATTTCGTTACCTGTTGAAAGATAATATTCATCTTGTCTAAATTAATAACAGGAAATAAAAGATGAACAGCTTTGATGGAAGATACAGTTCCTGATATAATTTTACATGTACTTTTTTTTTAAGTCTTAGCGAAATATCTTGTTCAAAAGATAACTGTACGAGATTTCATTACATCATTTGGTCTTTTATTTTCTTTGCAGCACATGGTTCAGACAGGAATGGCTACACCATACACGACGCAATACACACAAAATGGAGAAGCAGGACCTCCGAAGGCTACAGAACCTGGAAAAGAAGGTCCTCCCACAGGGCCGCCTTTCTCACCGCCAACAGTTACAGCAAATGGTGTGGAGCAGCAGACAGTGAGTATCGTAAGTATCTTTTTTGACTTCTTATTTTTTTCTATACTTTTAATTTAAATATTGACTTTTTTAATCTAACGCGGGGATAAAATACATGTACTGTATTGACTTGAGGGGGTTACAGCATTTGGGAAAGATAAAAGGAAAACGCATATTTCCATCAATTTGAGACCATAAGGGTTTAGATGAAAACATATATGTGAAGTACATCCCATTTTACTCCTTCTGAACCTCGAATTAAGGAATTTCTATCGAAATCTAATAGGAGTCAGTTTATTAGACGAAGAACATAGGCAGCCAATCAGACTTCATTTCGCACGTCCTGCTTTTCCCGCTAAGAGGTGAATTGAGATAAATGGAACACGTCGTTTTTGCGGCCGTATTATTCTGAACTGGATGACGTCTAAGGAGAGCCCATGCGAATCGCGTATGCAATAAATAAATTTAAAAAAAGCACCGAACCTGACTTACCTAACCTAACCCTTGGTCACTAATTGTTCTTAAAAAAAATGTAAATATAACCACGCCAGGATTCGATCCCAGGTCTTTTGGATCAGCTTTCCGATACGTTAACCATTAAATCAAGCTAGGAACACTCAGCAAGGAGCTAGGTCTCCTTATAATACACCAAAGCTAGTTGTTGTTCTTGTAATTAATACAAAAAGCACCAAACCTAGACGGAAATAATACTGCAGCGAGAAGGTCCTGATTTGGTGTGTTCGGAAATCCGAAGTCAATTCCGGAATTCGGAATTACTTAGATTCAGACTTTCCGAAATTCCGGCATTTCGGAATTGCCAGTGCCGCAATGGCTCAAAGGTAAAGAGCTCATCTCCTATATTTGGTGTTGTCGGTTCGATCATTGGTCGTGCCATGCGGGTTTGTGGTGGAAAACACCGTGTGCGTGGGTTTTCTCGGGGTTCTCCAGTGTCCTTCCACTTTCTTCATTCCACCAATCATACCATCATCCAGCCTTAACCAAATTTGCGTAAAGTCTTTTATGTTAATGGTCTTAAAAATTAAATTCAAATTCATAATTTGTAATTCCCAAATTCCGACTTCCGAAATTGCGGAATCGCAAAAATTGACATTCTGATTTCCATTCCGGAATTCCGAACACCCCTAGTCCTGATGAAACATATTGTTGTTTCTGTTCTGTGTAAGAAATAAAAAAGTCACAAAAATATTGAAAATCTGTAATAGTTTGCTAGATCACTTATTTTTCGTGAGTGTTGAACAGAAAAAAAGCTTTTAAATAATTGGTTTTCCGTTCACGACTGATTTTTTTTCGTCATGAAGTTTCAAGCTACATACGGAGCAGACGTTTCATAGGATATTGTCAGTGCAAACGAGTGAACAAGTTAATTACAGATGAAAGCTTTTGATTGCGATTTTCACTAGCAGTATAATGCCATGCTATTCTTTCAGGATTGTCAGTTTGAGATGGGGTGAAAGTAGTTTTTGTACCGTTTTTATCTAATCTTAATCGTAAGAATTTGAGTGTGCACTTCAGAATTTAGGGGATTATACCCCACTTCAGAATTTAGGGTTTGGCAGAATCCCTAGTGATGTGATACCGTGTCCATTCAATATGTATTTGGCATAATGGGAAGTTGCCACCGTAGCTTAGTGGTAGAGCGTTGGCGTAGCATTCCGGAGGTCGTGAGTTTGATCCCAGCGGCCGACCATCCTGAGGTTTTTTTAGGTTTTTTAGTCACACCAGGCAAATGCCGGGACGGCACCTTCAACCTAGGCCCTGGCCGACACATTCCGAATCCTTTTCCCTCCCCTATCCCTGTCGGAGCTGTAGATGCCTAAAGACCATAAATTAAATTCAGAATTCTAATAGAAAGTTCCCGGTTAGTCTGGCATGCACTCTACAAGTAAATATATGGATGTAATTTACTTCAATTTGCAACGACCCTTGCATCATGAGTCCGCTATGTTCTGTCAGTGTTCGGATATCTCTGGCAGCGCTTTTGGTGCAACTATAGTCTCATTATTTAAGTAAGCCCTCTGCCACGGACGTACGTAGGGGGTGGGTCCTGGTTGTGAAATTAGTATCATTTTTGGCAAAAATATATGCACTTTACGTAAATTTCACACCCAGACAGTCCTCGTACCCTCCTTTAAAAATTCTGGGTACGTGCCTGCCCTCTGCGTTAACTTATTGATATATGTTGATAGTTCAACAGCTTTTCTATTGGATTTAAAAGTTGAAACTTTGCTGGTCAGCCTAGCTGCAAGAATGCTTTTCAGTTCTCATTGTACCATGCACAAAGTTTACAATTGTCGAATCCGCACAGTTAATGGTGGAAGGCTTTGAGTTATTGTTGTAATTTTTTCCGAGATGATCCACGCAAGTCAGCACTTGTTCCTCCAGCCCGTCAACACAAGGGCTTAGTTCCTTGTAAGTGAACTCAAAACTACACAGATCCTCCAACATGAATAGTATCAGAGGAAGGCTTTATTCGATCTAAGATGCTCTTCGCCTCTAGTTCAGACAATAAAAGTAGAACTTACCAGACCAAAGCATGTTTCCATTTGCCGAATTGCAAACGCAATATTGCAGCATCATGAACAGTTGTTAACATGGAATTTTCCAATATGTCCACAGATGCACAGAATGAACAACCGTCGTATGGCATGCCAGTTCTCCAGGTAACAATACTGACTCCTCAACAAAGAAAACTGTTAGGTTTCTTCTACTGCGAAAAAGTACTCTCTTTCATATGGAGATGACATACAGTCAGTAACAGTCTTGTTTGCACACTCTAGATTTGACATCATAATCCCTCATTTTTCAGCTTAAATGTAACATTCATTATAATTGCATTCAATATTTGTCAAAGCATAGATAAAGAGAGTACTGCGTTGTTCTAAATGTTTAAAACTAGTATCGTATGTTCCTTTGAAGTAATATACTGAAAATATTACAGATTTTATGTACGGTAACAGTCTTATTTGTACACTTGAACTTACGAGCGTCATTTACCGTGCAGTCTGCTTTTTCTTTTTTTTCTCACTTCTCATCAATGCTGTCGGTTACTGGACAGTTTGCCTCGTTATTTGTGTTTGATCTGTGTACTAGTTCCGTCGCTTGTGCATAAAATGGGGCCGAGGAAGGAGCTTAGTGATGATTTGGAGAAGGTGATTGTAAATTTGTTGTACGTGAAGTTGGTAGGCAAATGGAAAAAAAAAAACATTCAACTGTTCAGTTTATAGTTAATGAATTCAGATTTCGTGGCACCACCAAAAAGCTGCCAAGACGACCAAAGGAAAGGAAGTTAAATGAGAGGTGCTTGTACGCCAAATATAAATCCTAGATTAAAGGCGCGTGAAGTTCGAGTAATGCAGGAAAAAAAAAACAGATAAGAAGATATCGAATCAAACTGTACGTCGAGTCTTATGGAAATATGATTATCATGTTCGAGTGGCATGGAAAGGACTGTTTGTTAGTAGGAAGATCAGAATTGCTAGACTGCACTTTACTACAGACCAGGAGTTTTGGAGCAAGGTAATGTGATCTGATGATACACACATTAAGCTCTTAGGTTCTTACGGCAGCCGCTGGGTTTGGCAAAAGGTTAATGAAGCCTATGAAACTGCTAACACTATTCCAACCACTAAGCATATGGAGTGGGAAACATTCATTTTATGGACGGCAATATGGACAAGTGGGTTTACCTCGGCATTCTGAAGCAAAATGTTAAGCAGAGTGCAGTTAAAATGGGGATGGCGAACACATTCATGTTCCAGCAAGATCGCGATCCAAAGCATACTGCTGACGTTTATAAAAGATTATTTATTTTCAATGTTCCTAAACAACTGCACACGTCTGCCCAATCTTGCGATTTAAACCCTATTGAGCGCTTGTGGCATATACTCAAAATAGGTGTACAGACAAACCGAAAGTTTCCTCAAAAGAACTAAAGCGTGTAGTTCTACAAAACTGGCAGCAAATTACGCCACAAACATGCCAAAATCTGGGTAATTCCATGAAGAACAGATGTAAGGCTGTTAGTGATAAAAACAAAAGGCTATGCAACCTTCTACTCAACTTAATTTTTGTCCCTAGAAATTTACATATTTTGCTTAGCAATTTACATTTCTTTCCGCGATTTGTAATATTTGTACAAATAAGATTGTTACAAAAAATCGTTCTTTTTCTTTCAATTAACACAAATATCATTTATCTTCAAAGCAAGGCCTTTTTCAATATTCTATGTTTATTAGATTGTAACAATTATTGTAAACAAGGAATAAACATTTAATTGTAGTAAATTTAACACAATTTTCCTGAAAATTCGACCTGTACAAACAAGACTGTTACTGACTAAATAATTTCTTGACCTCTGGGTTTACATGTCGATACGTAACGAGTAGACATGCTATAAGTTGGATAGCAAATGATAAGTAATATCTTTTTTAAACAAAAAATAGTTTCAACTTACCAGATTCCATTGTATTTGAACATAGTACTAGTTCAAAAACTATAATGTTCAAACAGTATGGAACATACAAACCCTCCGTCCCCACTTCCTGTGATTGCAATTATTGAACTGTTTGCATGAATTAAAGAGGTCATGTTTAGACAAGATTCCCTTCATTTCGTTCTTTGATCGATGCTAATGCTGGGTATGTTTGAACAGAAATTGAAGCTTCAGCCTTCCATATATTGACATTTAATGTTGTTTGTCGTGAGATACGTTAAATAAGATGAGGTACTGCTCACAGTTTAGCTTTAAATACATATTTTCGAGCTGTATCGATACTCCTATATTATGGAAAAACAATTTTCTTATTTAATTGGGCACGACGCAAAATGTAATTTCACTACATAATTTTCTCTCCTGTTAATGAATATGTTTCTATCATATTCGTACATGAGAAATAACGAATACTGTCTCGTAAACTGCTTCAACATAATAAAACTAAGATAATGTGATGGAGAAATTAAAAACACAAACTAAGACCTGGCCCCTACCTTCATAATTTCTTCCTCAGGAGGAGTGTTCGCCGAGAGCGTCATCTCACCATGTGAGGACTTAAGTCGTAGCTACTTGTAAAGCCCATGTAATAGATTTTTAAAACGAAAAGAATGGAATAGTAGCGGCCTTGACCTGATTTCAAGATGACCTAACTAAAAACATTGATGCAACTGAAGTAAATCGTGAAAAATTTTAGATCAGAATAGCGTATCTCGGTATTTGAACCCTGAACCTCCTCAAAACGAGGGAACATCCCTTATCGACATGAGTATTAAAATAACATTAATACCAGATCCATATACACGTGCCGTCTGCGTGTTTTATTTTCTTGTCAGTGTTGGATATTTTATTGATATTCCTTGTTTGAAGATGTCGAGGTTTGATTAGCAGCAGTATCTTGTATATCAGACATGTATTTTGCATACACATCGAATCTTTCTGTTGTATAGCGTTACCCACCCCCCCCCCCCCCCCCCCCCCCCCCCCCCCCCCCCCCCCC
>JAGDQP010009355.1:17891-48864 GCA_022664845.1 Lepisma saccharinum | reverse complement strand
CGCGCGAAACGTAACCAAAATATTCGTCTCACAGTTTGTTGGCCCCTGCGTGATAATTCATCGTTGGGCATTGCGCCAAATGGACTTGGAGTAGCACTATCGAAGAGCTGCAGTGCGGCTTGCTGCTGAATGCGTGTATGTGGTATTATTATTTTTTAGGTGGGGGATCATCTTCAGTGAATGTTTTGCTCTCTGAATGTCGTTTCCTGGTATTGCGAGATTGCATAAATTGAATCTCCCAGCATATATCGACTATATCTGACCGTGCACGTTTAGCCATGTGGTTTATGTGGGTGAAATTCGGTTTCATGTAATAGAACAAATGAGCAGGTGGAATTTCGCAGCATGTAGAAAAAATGGTGGGTTTTAATATGAATGAGTTTGTGAGACAAGAATTATTAGCATGGTTTTACTATTTACCCTTCAAATAGTTTTTTTTGGGGGGGTGGGGAGGCAACCTGAAGAATTGTTTGAAACACAAAATTTATGTTTGCTACTTGTAAAAAAAGAAAAAAAAAGTTTTCATTTGTGAGAATAAAAAATCTACTGATACTATTTGTTAGAACCCGGAAAATATGACTATTCGTTAAATATTGAATGTCTGTAACAATGGCTTACGCCCGTCCCAAACTACAGTACATTTCATATATATATATATATGTATGTGTGTGTGTGAGAGAGAGAGAGATAGAGAGAAAGGGGAAGAAAGAGAATATTTTAACAATTATTCAAACTTGGTCTTTTTATTTTTTTCTGTATTTTTTTTACCTATTTCCAAAATTGTTATAAGATTATAACTGCTTCTGTTATTTGTATATAATAATCGGAGCATAGTAGGTAAGTGGATGCCTCGGTTATCGAGACAACCTGAGCTTGAATCCTGTGCGCGAGCATTCTGATTGTAATTTTTCCTAATGTCAGTCAGTCACACCCAAGCGAATGCTGACATGGTACATACGGATCTGCAATTCCTGAATTTTATTTAAAAAAAAAAAAAAAATGTTGACAGAAAAATCGTTGAAATCTCAATCATATCGTAATATTGTTCTATATCCATATTCGGTATATCGATTTTAGGTGGTTTCCATGTCAATATGTCGATATTGCAAAACATTAATCGACCAAAATATTGAAAATCACACAGTCCTTATGATAACGAAAACTAACATAAAGCTTTAGCTGAACTGCGGGGTGAATAAAATATGTTGGCAACAATCATCGGGACTGTCACCAATCAGCTTTGTCAACGTATAAGATAGCAGTTGTTAATGAATTGATAGTCATGCCAAATTTCACCACTTGGAGGTAGTCAACCCGTCAAACAACGTTGTAGTGTGGGTTGCCGCATGCTTTGCTTTAAAATGTTCCATTCTTTACTACCGCCATTGGAATTCAGTGGATAATTAGATGGTCGATTATCTCAGAAGATAATAATTTTAGAATCAGTGGTATGATCACTTCCCAGTCCGATCCAATGTCTGATCATGTGCGAAAATCATTCCAATCGATCAAGTACGTTTTGCGTGATGCTCACGCACACACAGCCACTTTCAATTTTATAGAGAGAGATTAATGCATGAATATCGAAAAAAAAGTATTATTAAAGAATAACTATTGGTAAATGTTTTCTGTTTGTAAAATCGAAGTAAGTGTTAATAGCAGCAGCTTCAGTGAGTTAGGTGCAATTTGTGTAAAACTGTTAAATGTATCAGAGAACTGTGATATCCTTGTCTTTCAGTTGGACTGACATTTACTTGTGTATATATATATATATATATAATGTAGGATATTTAGCTATGTCACATGAAATCTCGAAACAAGTGTTGATGTTATTGGAAGCATTGCGCCAGACGATGATTGACAACTGTCCGCTGAGAAGATTATCACAGTGATAGATAAGGGATGTAAGACTTAAACGTGACGAGATGTGTTGCGTTGTTAATGTAAAAGAAAAATCTTCGTATGAATTGCAGCTGCTGTCGAATATTCATAATAGGATCAATAATACAAAACATCTTCTGCAGAACATACCTGTTCAATGTTGCGTTCACAGAGAGGAACACGAAAAATAATTTTGTATGTACACGTACATGTTCATCGATTTTAGCAGAGATTATTTTTCCTGTGTAGTCAATATAAATTCCTTTTAAACGTTTACGCTACTGTATGTTCTGTGTTCACGTCATTGTTCAGTGGATAAACCTTTAAAACGAACCTGGCTAATTAGTATAAAATACCTTTCTGATAAGGGGTTAATTTATTTAGAAACTCGCACAGATACTTGGATATTTACTAGGTTGGCATTGTATGTTACGTTGTGATAACCTTGTTAGCTTCTATAATGAGTGGTATTAAATCACACAATAGAACTCACTGAAGACACAATTGACAAAAGTTTAGAAGAGAGGAAAATTAAAAAGTACTGAGAATTGGAGTATGCATAGTTATTTTCATCCTTTGTTATCCATGCAGCGGTTAATTTTCTTTTTTATTGTTTGTATTTGCGTGAGAAAACAGTGCGATTTATTATCTTTTAATATTTAAAAAGATTCATTCAACTTGCAATGGATAAGATACTTCATACTTGAAAGAGGTGAGCACTCAGTTTTCATGGTTTAGTGGTTGCTGTCGCTGACTTAGTATATGCACTGGGGAGCGTCGTGGGTTGGATTCCGTTCACACCAACCACCCTGACTTAGATTTCAACGTTTTTCGTCAGTCCCATCAACTTAACACCGGAATTGTACTTTTAATATAGGCACACCTCTTCCCTCATTCCTTTCAAGTGGGGAGTGAGTGCTCGCCGAGGAATTTCATCCCTCAGATGTGACGGTCTATTGCTTTAAAGAGGTCAGCAGTATAAATATTTTTTTTCGTAGTTACAAGCTTTCCATTCTTTCTTATAGAATTCGTTTTTTAGCACTGGGGAATTGGCTACTATTGAGCATCGTAATGAGTTCGATGGTTCGGGGTTCGGGGTTGTGTTTTGTCTATTTATTAGAACAGGCAGAAAACTCTTTTAAAAAGTTGGACAGATAGCAGATTTGGTTAAATAAATAAATAAAATAGTTTTATGAAAATGTAATAATTGCTATAAATTACAGTTAATATTGCTGTTTCAGGAATATTCTATATGCTACACTAAATTACTTGTATCTATTTGCAATCAACCGTTTCGAATTTCCATCGGTTTCTGTTTGTACGTGGAATTTATTGTCTGCCAACTACGAGAAACTAAAATTCGAAATTAATATTAACTGACATGCAACAAACCAACACTTCACTCGCACCTTTATCCTCATCCAAATATTTAATCACCAACTAAACCAGAAATAATATATATACGTAGCTCTCTCTTGCTCTCTTAATAAAAAATGTAGGGAAAATGAGTGAGTGACATAATCCTCTAGCTCGTAGTGCTTGCAACAAACTGCTGCGAAAAAGCTTAAGCTGCCACGGTTTTTCCACGAGGGGGCAAGCTTCTGGATTCGAAGCCTAATGCATTCCAATTACAGGAAACTAATTAAATCGGAACTGCGGTCCGCCTGCTCGCTGAATCCAATAACAGGGCTCCAAGTTGCCCGAGTTTAAATGGAAACTCACGGCTTGACGGTCACAAACAGCACTCTACCTCTATCGTCGACAATCCCCCTACCAATGAACAGAAATTATCGGTAGACGAATTCCACTTTTTTTTCCCCCTTGGTTAAAAAAAAGAATCACTTTGTTATGTTTGGTTCTATACTAGAGAGGGAAAGACGCTTGGAATGCATTAGAGAACTCCGAAATTTGAAGGAAAAATTACGCCTACCCAATCTGTCTCACAATTGTGCCACTATAAATAAGCTGGTAAAGTAGAATCCGACAAACGAGATTCCAAAGTGAATAAGTTTATCAAGCTCTTTTGATTCTGTTGTGTATCTTCTGCTGCAGAGTAAATGGTATTTTGTGAACATTTCGAGAGTTTATTTATTCTTGACAGTTTTTTTTTTTTTTTTTTTAGTGGCAGTGGATATTAATTGAACGCACACGCAACAGTGTACAGAGTCGAACTGTATGTGTTTTCTTTAGATTCATGATTCTTTGTGGTCTGGTGGTGAAGGCCACTAACTTGGGACACCAATGGAAAGGCAGCACAAGTTCAAATTTTGCTCCTTTCCGCATTCTTAATTTTGTCCTCAGTCTGCAGCAGAGGATTGTCGGAATGTTTCCTCTTTTTTTAAGGATAGAACTGCTGTTTTTCCTCTTCCTTCTCTAAGGAATAAAGTCTAAATAACTGATCTGAACCCTTAAAATTCTATACATACAATTCCAGGTTTCAAGGGTGTGGTTAATCTACTGCGTAGAACTGGGGCGAAAAAAACTAAAGCGAAAATCAAAGTATTCCTCGAGCTCAGTAGAACGAAATTAGGGTAGTTTACTCACCAGAACAAGTTTTTATCTCCTGGCTTAATATTAATTTACATTAGTAAACCAGTACAGGTATGATAATGAGAGTGACTAGTCCTGTGAATATACGAGTGCCAGACGTCCAAAATCAGCCTTCGATTTACAACAGTTACTACGTACGTTAGTTCGCGCTCAAATTCTTGGCACAGGCCAGCTTTTGCAGGCGGTCGTCAAAGAACGGTACCGTCCATCTATTCTATAAGTTGAACGCTTATTCCTGAATTTTCCCTACACCGATCACTCACAGAATCGTCACCAATAGACGTGAGACACAATTGGTCAATCTCAGCGCAGAGATGTGCAAGACGAACGGAACCACTCTTAGATTACTTACGAACTCGTTCAATCACCAAATTCAGTCAAATCATGCGTGAAAGACTTCACGATTTCATAAGTTTGCGGTTTCTGTAACTTCGAGGACTGTCCGGTACGGAACTGTCATAGATTGAGTTACCTCTGTCAATCAACCTCATGGACAGGATCAGCAAGTGATTTGGCACTCTTGGTGGTTCTTGAAAGACGTTCTGTAAAATTTGATGGCACAGTACGATAAGTACTCGAATTTGGCTGGTGCTATTACGTAGATAACTTTCCTCAAAAACATTTTTGTAAGCCAGTGGGAGATAGACTTCCGTTTCGGTACCGTAACTGAGATGAATTCTTTTCGACATTTAATCGAGTCGGACATTTTTAAGTAAGCAATTCAGGTCTTATTTTTCTTCACGTGAACTATTGGATGATTTCCCTTGTTGAATATACAGTTCTTAATGTTACAGTTACAATATAAGAGCAATATTATGATTATTCAGTAATCAATTGTATGCTGCAGATGGCGGTGATAGAATCAAAGTGAATGATGGATATGGATGAAGTTAGATACAGGTGTTGCTAATAAAATAATTGCCTTCAGAATATTATCGCAGTTGCAACGAACGATTTACCAGTGTTACATCATGATTGAAAATTAAGTATTCCAGCAGAACTTAATATATAATACTAAGTAATTTAGTAATACATTTCGACATTTTTATTGTTAAACTGTCCTGTGATTCCAAATCGTACATATAAATACATTTTCATGTTTGAAAAATAGTAGCGACTTAACTACCACTTACAAACCAAATCTTGGGTGAGACTGCCTGTCGAGTGTTGTTACTTTCGTGCAAACTTAAGATCTGATAAAAATTTATGGGGCAAGCAGCCTCAACTTCCCTGCCCCCATCACGCAATATCGATATGTCGCATGTTAGAAAACATCAGATCTGAGGTGTCCACCTGCGTGTTCGCTTTTTTGCCTTCGACCATAACCCCCACGGTTTCCGTCTTCAGAGTTCAGTAATAGCTTGGTAGGCCATTATGAAATGTATATCATATATTCGTCGCCTGCAGTACTGGATGGGGAAATCTTAAGTAGAGTAAATGTGATGGGCCTCCAAGATTGCTCTTACGTGCAATTGACTATCGTTAAGACTGAAGTTGTGTGCTCACTTTGCTTTCACACAAAGCTGTTGGGAAGGTTGACGGTTATGTTCCTCTTTGCGTCTGTCTTGTTCAGCTCAGTCTTTCAAAACCCGCTCGGAACAGTTTTCGTTCTTTCTTTCTTTTATATATATATATATATATATATATATATATGATTCGATTCAGTTTCTCCAAAACTGTTTACTGCGGTCCTGGAGAGAGAGTTCCAAAATTTAAACTGGGATGCAGTTGGAATTAAAATTAATGGCGAATATCTTCATCACCTACGATTCGCTGATTATATAGTCCTGTTTGCTTCAAGTGCAGAAGAACTAGAAACCAGAATGGAAGAACTGAGTAACGAGAGTTCGAAAATAAATTAAGAAGATTATTAATCCGTGCCGAATTAGGACGCCCAGGCAGCCTCATTGGCGATGACCAAATCTATAACGTAATCGTAACAGCCCATGCCTTCATTATAATCTTCTTCATAGTAATACCAATCATAATTGGAGGGTTTGGTAATTGATTAGTCCCATTACTCCTAGGAGCCCCAGATATAGCCTTCCCGCGCCTAAATAATATAAGATTTTGACTTCTCCCACCGTCACTTACTCTCCTATTAACTGGAAGAATTGTAGAGAATGGTGCGGGAACTGGCTGAACTGTCTATCCCCCCCTAAAATGAACTTAAGTAAAACAAAAGTAATGTACAACCAACATGCTGCAAGGAAGGAAGTAAAGATTAATGGAGAGACAATAGGCATAGTTGATGAGTATGTTTACCTAGGCCAGCTCAAAACAACGAATGCTAAGGTGACTGATGAAATAAACAGATGTAAAATGGCGTTGGGTTCGTTTGGAAGACTACACTTTATTTTCAAAAGCAAACTACCAATGTGTCTGAAGCGTAAAGTTTATAATCAGTGTGTCTTACCTGTGATGATGTACGGCTGCGAAACTTGGACATTGAATGCGCAAACGGCTCAAAGATTGAGAGTTACACAAAGAGCAATGGAGAGATGCATGCTAGGAATAACCAGGAGGGACAGGAAGATAAATGAATGGATTCGCGCGCAAAGGTACTACATTGGATTCCCAGAGAAAAGAAACGGCCGAGACGATGTCCAAATATAAGATGAGTAGATGAAATCAAGCGTTTTTCAGGAGCTACATGGATGAGAATAGGAGCAGACCGAGATATGTGAAAAGAAACGGGGGGAGGCCTTGATCCCGGCTGAATATGATATATATAACAGACTTCAATTTTTTAATATCAGTATTAGACAGGTAAACTATTAGGAATATCCAAGTATTCAGGATCAGATTTTATCTGTGGTCCTATTTTATATCAGTTATCCGGATAGCCTAAATTCGAATTTGGCCACCTGAGAAGTATGCACAATGACAGGTTTACGCGTTTCAGACAGCTTGACTTCTATTCATGTTGGTGCTTCACTACTGGTTTCTGAAGTATTGGGGTTGGGGACATGGTTTCATTGATCTGATCATTACGACCACCCTTACTTTGTGTTTTATGACTTAATTTCTTCACTTCATTATCTGATTTTCGTGTTGTATAAGTGAAACTTTTGACTGACATTATTATTACCATTAGTAGTAGTAGTAGTAGTAGTAGTAGTAGTGGTTTGCCTATAGCGACAATCCTTTCAGAGTAAAGTTAATGTTCTCCGCTCATTCCGGTACTCGATTTCTTTCCAAAACGTGGGGAATCTTTTTACTATTATTTTATATCTGATTTCCCGCCCGTTGTGCGGGGCGAATAAAATATTTTGGCAACAGTCATCTGGACTGTCACCAATCAGATTTGTTAGGGGTATGTTACCTTTGACCACTTGGTAGTAGTCAACCCGTAGATAGGATTTGCAGATAGGAGTACGAAATGTAACATTGTTGAATTTTATTAGAATTCCATAGGTTTAAATAGTCATATTTATCGAATGTATAACTAGATGTTTTTTCCTTGATAGAAATAGGAATTGAAAAAAAAAAGTCACCTTAATAATTAAAGAAATTAGCCTTCCGTAATAGTACAACTTTTTGTAAATATAATGCTTTTGTAGTTTCTAGGTAATATATTTTTATTCGTGTCGAAATGATCTTTTAATATTGGATGCGGAAACAGCAATAAATATTACTTCTGAAGGTATCGCAAGACAATAATCCAGAGCCACGCATTCTAACTTTCGACTTCAGCTCTGAGAAACCATTTGGAATTGTTTTAACGATGGTGTTTACGTATTGTTTTATTCTTCTGTTCCTTCCTGCTATCTCGGTTGTTTGACTTCAATCGCCTCGCTATTCGTCATATAGATACCGATAAAACCAAAACTTTGAGGAATGTTAAAAGTTAACAAATTTATAAAATTAAATTGACATTACAGTACAGTAGATAATAGTGTTTTAGCAAAACAGGAGGAACTGAGAGAAAACTTAAGATGAAAAGGTAATTGGCACAAACTTCCTCAAACATGGCAGTGACAGTCACAACAAAGCAGATCTTACTCAATAATGCGAGATAAATTACATAATAGGCAAACCAACTTTCAGATTCACACTTAGAAAAGGCAAATCACTTCGTTCACACGCGCTATGGGCCATATCATCATGCATGGGAGAAGCGACACTAAGCCATCAGTTAACGAGCACACGATATAAATATCAAATTTAAACTATGAAGTACGTAATTTAGTTGTTAGTGATTTAACCGTTATCAATAACCAGAAGATTACAATTACATCCTATTATAAGCACGTAATTGTTCATCCTGTACTAACTAAGTTATTATTCTCTTAAGGGAAAAAATGTACGTTAAGTTAAAAAAGGAAAACACGAATAAAGACTACATTTGTCTTGAAAGGCCTCCCGCTGTCAGCAAAACACTAGCGATAATAAAGTTCTTACATGACGTATTGATACTTAATAAATCCACACAGTTAAACACTATAATTACAAATTGCTTTATTTATTTATTTTTCGTAGTTCGTCATGAAGTTACCGTAGTACCCACAGTAATTCCAGGAGTTTCTTAAAGTTTAGAGAACATTTTCTTCCTGTTTAGGTGCTCTTTTCGACTTGTACAGAGATCAATGAATATAGCGACATTACGTGGGACGGGAGTAAAGGATAATATTAGGGTACTTACTGTCATACAGTGTGCGTAATTTTGTTGAATTAAATTTCCCCCAGCCCTTAGGTTTTTAGCATCAGCGAAGCGTACCGTAGCAAAAGCAGAATTGTTAGAATTTGGAGTTGAACGAAGCTGCCAAGTGTGTTCAGCTGCGTACTGCAGCTATTTCTAGCCTTCTGTCAGTTTTCCAAATCAGTGTTAAAGAACTTGTAAACTTTTGGAGATAATTGAAAACGGTATAGACATATGCAGGAAACTATTTTAACGTTTTGTATTATTTGCAGATTCTTGTATGTTCCGAAACAGATTAAAATTTGAATTCCGTGTGCTCAGTTAAATTTACTTTGATACGAGGCTTCCGGTTATTATTATTCTCCACGACTATGTAGGATTATGCCTAATATTAACACATGTACGGTAGTTCCCTTTTCATAGAGGGAGGAAAACGATCCGTAATTTCATGCTTCCAGATTTTGCGGAATATCGAAATGCATCCCTACGTTTATTAGGGATGCATTTAATTCCTAATAAACGGTCATTAAGTTTCTTAAGGTGCTCTGGTATTCTTAACTCCCTCGAACGTTATCCCATTTAAAAAGCATTGCATTGTTTTTTTACAATTTTCTCACGTATTTTTAGTGTTACAAATTTCGAATTTTTCCCACATCTAGAGGAGATACATATCTATCAATGGTATGTCTCACATTTTCAATATATATAATAAGTCAGTTTAGGTTTTTGACTTGAAAAGAGTGGCAACAGTTACATCTTTACAACTTGGACTGGCATGCCCCTTCCGCGGTCACCTCTTCCAGCGACAGTGTTCTGTTTTTCCTCCCTCGCTCATGTTGTATAGATTAGATGACTCATAAGCTAAACCTCAAAACAAGGCTTATTTTTTCTTTCAATTACAGAAAGATGGAATGATAAAAGAAGTAGCAAAAAGTTAGACAACTCGGGTGGCGAACTGGCTTGAAATATGGCAGGAAGGTGCGATGATTGAAACATTTACTAAGTTAATTTTGAACATGATTACATTTCTCCAAGGGAATTTCAATACGAATTGAGTGATAAAAGTATATATATAAAAAAAAAAAAATCCTTTTTTTTAATATCAAAAACAATTTCCTTCTTCTTCTGAGTACAGATAGGAATGAATAAATCTCTAGTTTGGGGTCCCACGGTTGTCTGTCCTTGGGGGGAAAGGAGACAAATGAGAATAATGAAAAAACTGGTAGAATGACAAATTGAGAGGAAGCAGAAGAACCCCGAGAAAACCCAGGAGCACAATGTTGTCCACCTTTGGTGGCGCGGCAAGAATTCTGGTGGCGGGATCCTGCGACTTTCCAAGCCACCAAGTTGGCAGCGTCACCACGTCGTTCCATTGTCTCAAATGAAGGCTTGCAGACGAGAGCGATTTTCCGAGCCACCAGAGGCACACTTATTTGACAATTTTGCATTTTAAACATGAATATCGAAGTAGAAAACGCACACTTCGACACAGAAAACTTCATAACCGAAGTTCAGTCAAGGACTGCAGTACGTATGTGAAATTACCGCTGAAGAATATTCAGACAGAGAATTGAAGTAGAGATGCTGGGAGGAGCTTGTAAACATTTTTATTTAATAAAGAAGATGCCTCGCCTGCAGAGAAAAATGATTTGGGAAGTTTTGCATGTGTAGATACAATAAACATTAAATTGTTATAATTTATTTATGGTTTTTGGCATTTCAGACTCGGATCGGGATAGGGTAGGGTAGAGGATGTTATGAGGTAGTCGTCCAGGGCCTAGCTTGTAGATACCATCCCGGGATTTGTCTGATGCTACTGAGGAAAAAATCCTGGAAAAACCTTTGTTGAAGTTAAATTTATTTATAGCCTTTAGGCATCTAAGGCTCAGACCGGTGTAAGGGAGGGGACAGAGCGGGATGTATCAGCTAGAGCGTAAGAATTGAAGGTACCAACCCAGGATTTGCCTGGTGTGACAAAAGAAAAATCTAGAAAACTGCAGTCAAGATGGTCGGCCGCTGAAAATGAACCCACTACCTCCCGATTGCTAACTGAGCTACGGCCGCTCGGTGGAAAGACTTGTGTCAGGATAAGCGGCCGCTGGTAAACAGTAAACATCTCGCTACAAGCTATTCTAATGTGAAAATAATCCTTATCTTTGTTTCTCATCTATATAAACATTTTATTTTATTCTATTTGTATGTAACGTTTGTATCATCACTTTTCGTTCTTGAGATTGAAAAAAATCGATCTGCAAGAACTAGTACGTCACCTAAAAAAACGGAAGTTTTGAGTAGCCGTTACACAGCCTAAACGGCTGCAGCTAGAAAAGAGAAATTTAGTATGAAGGTACATCATTACCAGTAGATTAAGCAAATATTATTTAAAAAAATTAAAAGTCGCCATCTTGGATCCAAATGGCCGCAAAACCCATTGTTGTATAGAATAAACAGCCTAAACCGCTGGAGTTACAAACACCAAACTTGGTATGATGGTACATCATCACTGGTAGGTTACGAAAATATTACAAAAGTCTCCAAAGAGCACACGTTGGATCCAAAATGGCGGACCCCAAAAATTCATTTTCAACACCGTTTGAGCTAGAGATACGAAAATTGGCCTTCCATATCCCCCCCCCCCTTCCCGGTCTTGGTCTTCAATGTCAAGTCTTGGTCTTGCATACCGTAGACCTAGATTGCATGACCAATTTGCTGAGAAAAACAAGCCCAAGACATAATAGTGAAACATTTGTTTGACAGAAGCTTTCTCCATATTAGCATTAAGATCAAAATTTGAAACCATTACTCATTGTTACATGTCTTACATAAGTATTTCGAGAATGATATAAAACGTAATGCTAACTGGCTATTTATTAACATAAGAAATAGACAGATACTGTTACTAAAAAATATATAATTTTGTGACTCGCTTTCGTCGCTGGGGGTGCACCCCTAGAACCCTGTAGTTTCCAACACCTGGATTATACTTTGCACACTGCGGCAGCGAGGGATTTTGGACTACAGCAACTGGGAGGTTTTTCATTTTGGTCGCCTAGTGAATATGTTTGTGCTTTCTGGTTCATTTCTCAAACGGCTTTCGATATCTGCAGTAGTTTACCTATCCCGTCTTGAGCGTGGGACACCAAAAAGCCATAATACAAGAGTCAATTCGACTTCCAGGTTATCAGTATCTCCCATTCTCTCTCTGGTAAATCCTTTGCACAATTTCTCCAGTCTTGAATTCAGTAGTAACTTTTTTGATAGCTTCCATGTATAATTTGCTGCACTTTCCCATGCTCATAACTCGAAATCGAATAATTTCGAAGCTTGTGAACATAAATAAACAAGTCGTCTTCGAAAGTTCAGAATTGGTTGCTAGCTGTAGAAACACAGAAGTTCCAGTATTTTCAATATGACCGGCGTTCACTTCCACATGTGCCGTAGCTCATTGGTAGAGCGTTGGCGTTGCATTCGGGAGGTCATGGGTTCGATCACACGACCGATTATCCTGACTGAGGTTTCTCCAAGGGTTTTCCTCAGTCGCACCAGGCAAATGCTGGGATGGCACCTTCAGCTTAGTCCCTGACCGACACCTTCCCGAATCCTTTCCCCTCCCCATTCCTCGCCTGTAGAGCTGTAGGTGCCTAAAGGCCATACATAAAATAAGAAAAAAACATTGTGAATCTCGTGACGATTAATATTCATCAAAATACATTTAAAATAATTATAGCTATGCAGTACTTATTTTCCACTGCTGCTTTCTTATGTTTGTGAAGCCAAAATCTCTTACGAATCTTCTTCTTTCGGCAAGAATAACTAACTACCTTTTCGTTTCTTTGTTTCTTTTACCATTCAATATATTTTAGTTCCTATCCATGTTGTTGATGTAAGTTAAACGAAGCAACTAAAGAGAGGGAGTGTCGAGTGACCATATGCGGGCGAAGCAAGCAGGGAGAAACATTCATGAGTTACCCACTATTGTCAGCATTTCAATAGCAGGTGTGCAGATGCAATGATCGCAATGCAACGTTCCCGCTTTTTCAAAGTAAAAAACCAACACTGATTTATTGAGTATGTTTAAATTGTGAGACATACCATTCATAGACATGTATCTCCTCTAGATGTGAGCAAAATTTGAAGTTTGGAACATTAAAAGTAAGGGAGAAAATTGTTAAAAACATTGCAATGCTTTTTAAATGGGCTAACGTTCGAGGGAGTTTAGGGTACCAGAGCACCTTAAAATAGGACTCTATTTCGGACTTCGGTTCGTCAGTAGGTAGGCACGCAAGTTCAACCCCTGAAGCCGACGATCCAGAGTTTCTTTTGCCAGGTTAATGCTTGGATTGTACCTTAACCAAGGTCCAGACCGTAGAAATGATCACCGAGGGACGTCATCCCTCAGACGTGACGGTTGCCACTTTTGCTGAAAAGAAAACTCAGTTCAATTAATTGTTCCGTAAGTGGAACTGAAAAGTGCTTTCGTTGGCAGTTTGGTAAATAGTGTGCATTGTATGAGTTTGTTGGCTCGAGTTTTTTTTTCATCTGGCAAATAGTTTTTAATTATTTGTATCTGAAATTAAATAATTGCCCTCCATCAGCTATTATCTTCATACCAGCACTTGTAATTTGATGCATGCAATTTATGGCAAGCGAGAGACTCGACAGAGAATGAGTCAAACAAAGTAGATGGTGTACTTCAGCTGTTTTTCCTTGTCAGCTGTCTGTATACAAACAACGGAAATATATTCATTCTTTTCTGATGACATAATATAGTAGATTATATTTTTATTTGGTGATCATACAAGTAGGGGGAACTATGTCTTAAGTGACTTCTGAAATTGTTATACAGATTATAGCTTAATTCAGTTTTAAAGATGCACTTGATGATATTTAGAAACAAAAATTAAGGTTATATCGGTAGCAGATTTTATAGAGATTTTTTTAATTAATTAACAAATACATTTGTATCGAACTCAGGTACTAATATTTTATTTATTGTGGGAAGGTTGAACGTGTGAACTTCTGGAGCCTGCTTCAGATCGTCTATATAATAATAATAATAATAATTCTGTTCTAACAGGACAATATTATAAACTATCTTATGAGTTTGACTAAGAAGAAGATATTTAAATTTTGCGATAAACTTCCATTACATTTTTAGCAAAAATTCTGAAGATGAGTTTATCAAAGATAATTAGAGACGAGATTCGACATACTATACTGTGATATTGTTCTATTCAGATTGTTTTTCAAAGTTGTCTACGTTTATAAGAAGAGTATATAGAAGAAAATGTATTGATCTTCCCCATTTACTTTAAAAATTTCTTTCAATGAGATGTGTGAAGAATTTCCACGAATCGAGACGGGCCGAAGTCAAAAGTTGATAATAAAATGGTATATACAAAAATCGAGCTGAAATTCTGTTTTATTTTCTTATCTCAATGTGCGAAGTCACAGTAAAAGCGCTGCATTGGAAAAGAAAGCTGTTTAGTATTGATTCTAAAACTACAGCACATCTTGTAAATAGAGTTAACTGGCAACCCTACACAAGGCATCAAAGAGTCCAGGGAATATAGAGGTCGAAGTAGTTTCGCCTGGCTAGTTTTCTTGTTTATCGAAAGCAACGGATGCTATATCGTTCTCGCTCTACTGATTTTAAAATAAATTCAACGGAGATCTTTTTTGGGGGATAGATTTTTTTTTTTCCTAGTTTACAGCCTCGTACATGGTGTACGCACTAACGACTAGAAGTGAACGAATAGAAAATTTTCTTTGTTACAGGCTTGTATGAACTGCAGTCCGGAATATATTAGATCTACAGGGTGTTCAGTAATTCACATAACCAGTGTGTTCAAACTGCCTAGTTATTTAAAAAGACGAAAGGAATAAACATAATTCCGAAAATGCTGTTTCAGAGAAAGTCAACCTTGAACCTTCAAACAGATAGAAAGACAACATTTATTTTGCTGTTGACGTTGACTTTCATGCTAAATTTATTTTATAATAAACCGAAACTTTTAGAAAAGGTAGGCTTGGGTATTGAAACATTCGAACTTTAAGGATATTTGTCACTTATGAGAACTTATTTTAGTGTCTATAGATATTATTAGTTTTATGTCATAATATTAAAAGGAAGCCTCCTGCGTAGCCTAGTCGGTAGCACACGCGACTTCTGTGCGAACGGTTCCGGGTTCGATTACCGGTGGTGGTGGGGGCTCAAAATTTTGACGTTGACCCAACATCGTGAGGACAGTTGAGGAGCTACTTGAATAAAAGAAGTAGCGGACTGTGGTCATGAGTCTGACACACGGCTGAAAAGAGGCATTACGCTGACCACGTAACCCTCTAATAACCTGAACGTAATACAGTCGTCTGACGGGCCAAGGGCCTTAGGGACTGTCGCGCCACCCATTTTTTTTATATATACAGTATTAAAAAAAGAACTCATAGTGGCTTTACTCTTTCATAAATGTAAAGGGGAATATTTTGTGAGTATTGTGGAGAATTCTCTTTGCATTTGTATTTTTTCCCTATAACTATTAAGTTTTTTAAGAAAACGATTATTGTAAAAGTCAGAAGTAGTTGAATATTGCTCATGTACGTGAGTAAATCTTTTTTTTTTTTCCTTGCTGGATATGAACCGTATTTATATTTGTTTCTTCTATTCTTTTAAGTATTACTAAGTTGGTTGCAAAAGTAATTTAATTCCAGAATTTGGCATCAATCTAAATATCATTCCAACGAAGTCAGTGAATGATTGAACTTAATGTAAATGAACTTAGAGAGAAGGGGACTCAGCCGTCTGTGACAAATGTGGTATTTGCGTGATGTAGTGACTTGGATTTTGAGTATTGGTAACAGAAAATCGAACGTTACATCGTTACGTTTCTAGAGCGTTAGTGATGTGTACTACTGATAATAACAGCTACTTTAAATAAAACGCGTGTGTTTCTGTATCACAGTGGCTACCAAACCTTTTCGAGCTATCACTTTGTTTCATTGTAGGGGACATTCCGAGCACGCCAATACCCAGAAATCAGGAATATCTCTCTATCTTGGCATCAAGTCTCCTGGAGATTTAAAACAGTAGCTACAAACACTAGTATACCTCCCTCATAGCGCGCTTGAATCTTTTCACCACAAACTGGGAACCACTATTTTGTCGACTCTGCTGCTGTAGGGTATTCGCATACTTAAAAAACAAGTTCTGGTGGAGCAAGGCGATGTCGTATTAACCCAAGACCTTGTATTAACCCATATATTTCTGTATACTTCGCCCTACAGCATCCGTCACCATTTAAAGATTGAAAAGAAATGCCTATCCACCTAATAAATAATATAGAATAGTATAAGAACACTTAAGACTACACTGCATCATATTGTGATGTGTTGTTTATCAATGGTTGAGCGCCAAAGAACCATAACTGCAGTTTTTGCACTTCTGAGAAAATCTAGTCTTAATCACACTCACCAGGATGTTAATAAATGAGCTACACCTTAATGTTTTAAACTATTTAGAATGCAATTATGTCGCTTTAGCACAACAAAATAAATCTATGAGACATGTCCTCTTAGCATTAATTACAAAAAGCCTTAAAAATTAAACTCAAAATTAACTTAAAAAACCTTTGACGCTGTACCATCGTTATGTGTTAATGAAAAGATATTTTTATATTAGAAGGAGAATGCTGAGAAGATCACGGATTAGGTATATCAATATAACTTAGTTTGCAGCACGCTATTGGGACTCTAAGTATCACGTTTTATACTGGAGTCCTTGATTTGATATTACCGTATGTTGTTCCAGAACTGTTAACGAAGAAATTAAGAGCTACGTTGGTAACATGATTTAAATGTAGAATCTTTCTTTGTATTATCGTTAATAATTAAATTAGTATTCAATGGTGTATATATAACGAATTCAATGTACATGTATTTCAAAGGTTATTTCATAAGTTATTTGACGGTTGGTCAATTCTTATCGAAGATTGGCGAAACTCGCTCTTTGTTTTCTTTATAAAATCTTGTTTGTAGAATTTAGATAACCCTCCTCTGACCTCTCGTTATCTTTGTTTCGATTTCACTGGATAGTATTTTCTTGTATACATGTGTTGAAGGTGGTTAATCCATTTATGACTTAGTTCAGAAATACTTATAATAACGAGCGGTATTTTGAGTCAGATTTTAAACTTATTAATATTGAATTACTGTAACTTGATTCCGTGTTCATAATGTTCGTGTTGAGGTAGAATTTCACGTATCGGGCACAGTTCAGATTGGATTTAGGTTTCGTTTTCCCAGTTTTAATATACGAGATACGTACTTTCTATTATCCGTGCTTACAGATAATACGAAGATACTAGTTTGTCGTATGTTGGTCTATGGGAAGCAGAAACTAACAAAACTTCGCGTTTTCATGGTGCTTTATAAAAATAATTTAAATCGCTTTATTTTCGTGGTATCTGGTTAGATTACCACATTGAGAAACAAGATCCTGCTTGAATATATTACTGTACAGTGAATACTTATTCCTATAATTTCGTATGTACCGTAAACGATTATCTATTTTTAAGAAATTTCACCTCCAATACTTGTAGTGTTAGATTTCATAATTGAATAATCGAGTAAGTAGCTTCTAAGGACGAGGGATCCGAATCACACCCGAGTTTGAATCGGAAGCAGTGTGTGTGTCCGCAGATAGACATGTGATGCTACTTGGCATGAAAGTGCCCATTTTCCACGGTAGCTCGATTACTGGAATTCGTCACAAGCCTATGACATGACAATCATGTTTCATGGACGAATAATTAACAGTAGACTAAAAGGTGCTGTTAATAGCCCATTAAAAAAAAAAAGTAGCCCCAACATTTCATAAAATAAACGAATTTCTGGAAAATAATTAGAATTCTGAAAATATCATGTTCAATCTTTATTAAACTTGATTATTATTCTGCTAGAAAAGCGGTGGCGTTTTGTGGGTGAGTGTAGTGTATCCAATCCATATTGTAATTTCGAAAATAAGAGTAGGATTTTGAAAGAAAGTGAGAAGTAAAGTATTCTCTGAAAGAGCTGAAATCCGTTAAATTATGAATGGTGAAGAGTTCAAAATACCTAACTGGATCCGTTGCCATATTTTCAGTTGCCAGAGCTTCTTGAGAGCATTGGAGATGTTCCAGGAATTCCATCAGTTTCGATGACATGTAGCCCTGGCGCAGACAGCGTTAGGTTAAATATTCATTCTGCAAAGAATATGTGATCGCGTGGTTATAATTTTAAATGAAGTGAAGACTTAACAGTGGCTATGTAAAATCTACTATGTGACAAAATAATAATAATAATAACAATAAATATTGTGCTTATAAAGTATCTTCTAAATATTTATCCAATACGTTTTACATCTTCCCCATTCAGTTTGTCAATCCATTTCACTGACCAGACATTTTATCTCTAATTCGGAAATGGAAGGAAATACAAATAGCCCGTTTTTCGAAGTATTTCCCCCAAGCGTTCATACATGGAGAAAAATCCTTATTTGTGGTTGAAAAAAAATGTTCAAATAGCGCCCAAATGAATTTCTGTTTTTCTATGACAATAAAGAAGGAAAAAATTGATTACACTGAGATTGTATACTAAATAATACGATTGAAAGTATGATTGAAGCCCATAAAGATAAACGAGGAAGATGAAGAATATGTTAGTTAAATGAGTTAGTTATTGAATGTTCTTTTTCCAAAGGATAATCTTTAAAAATGTAGGTTTTAGCAATATTAAGTAACTAGGAACGTATCCATTTTTTTTTTATTTTTTTTTAAGGGGAGGGTCCGAGGCCTGTCTGGGTGTGAAATACACGTAAAACGCATATAATTTTGCTAAAAGTTATACCAATTTCAGAAAAAAAAATCTGAAGTTTTAGGGGGGCCCGGATCCCCTGGACCCCCCGCTCCTTCTGCGTACGTCCCTGTTCTTATACTACAATTTATACAAAGTAAATATACCGAAACCAATTTCTGAAGAAAATCTCTTATACAACCCTTAATTCTTTCGAGAAAATAGAAAGAAAATTTTCTCTCCTCACATCAAAAGTTAACCGATCCCCCATTACCTTCACCTCTCCATATTTTGCCAAATTCATTTTTACCTACTATTCTCAAGTCATGCATCTGGTCTTAAACGAATCTAATTCTAATAATATGTACGAAAATGGTCAAAATTTTTGCAATTTTTATCTAACTTTAAGAGAAAGAAGGCGTGAAACAGGGACTTCCCCTAAAACTGCATGTGTATCAGTGACGTTTCAAACCTACTTTACTACTTCCTCAAGAATCGAGCAAAAAAAAATAGATATGGACAAAAGTAAACGATCAAGAAAAAGTGACCTAACTCTCAACATTATGCTTATAAAAGAATTTCTTCTCTCCGTTTGACTTCTTCGAGAAATATAACCTCGAGAAAATTGACAAAGAAAAACAAATATTTATCTCCAGTGAGATTTGAAATGCTTGCTCAGAGAATTAATAAACTGAACAATTGAAGGTTGACTAAGAATATACTTTTGTTAGCGCTAATCTTAAAAGCCTGTTCGATTGAGATGATTTATAGTGAATACAATTCTACCCGAGAAATAAAGTAACTAGATTTGTGTGTAATTGGTGACTGTTGCATTGAAGAGTCTTAAGTTATTTTTATAGTCAGGCATACAAAATGAATAGACAGAAACTTCAAGTTATACTTTATTAAAATATAATGTTGCCAGGGGGCCGCGGTGGCCCACCTCTGGCACTTGGAGTCGTCGATTTGATCCCGTCTCATCCCATGTGGTCTTTGTGGTGGACAAACACCGTGTGCTTGGGTTTTCTCGGGGCTCTTCCGTTTCCTCCCACTTTCTTCATTCCACCAATTCATCCATCCTACCTGAGCCAAAGGTTGCCTAAAGGCATTAAATTCAATTCAATATAATGTTGACAAGTTGCTACCGTAACGTAGATAAATGAATTACTTGGCGCAAGACCGAATATAAGTGTTTCATTTATGTTCTACATTGAGGGTCAGAATTATGGAGACATTAGTCGTAGTGAAATGTATAGTTAAGATATGATGTATGGATGGACTTTGATACCTCCCATGATGGTTATGAAAGCTGCTATACAAATGTTAGGTTGTGGTGATGGACACACTCAAGAAATAGTTAGGTTATCTATAAAGAATAATTGGGTGCAGTTCGGAGGTTGGTGGACACTTTTTTTTTTCTTTTTTTTAAATTACAGTAGGACAGATATTTGCGCAACTTAAAAATTTAAGATGAGTTTAAAGGAAGTGAAAGCGAGACATAAGTGTGTTTGTTAGCGATAACTATTGCTGTGAAGTAAGAACTACAATCGTGCGGCGTAGGGCGAAAGGTGCGTGAGAGTGACGTAATAAATTCGAAATTTGGCGGCAACTCAACGTGGCAGATATATGTGGTGGCTGCAATGTTTTGATGCTTTCTGTCGCGCGCGAATTATGTAAGAACGAAGGGGAATTGTTCCGATTTTACTCAAGACGAATGCACACGTTCCTATTAGGTGCAGGAGATTGTATAAATCTAATATGTAATGAAGAAAAGCCAGAGTATTTTTACAATGTCATTAAATTTTATTGTTGTAGCTATTAAAAAGAGAACAATCTAATCCAACTTTAACTAACCCGCCTTTGCTCGCTTGACATTACCAGGTGTATTTGTGTCAGTGCGATAAAAATTATGTAGATATAGTACATTATAGAGGAACTACTTTCTGAATTTACTGAACTTGAATGCCGCAAGGTGAGCGGAATGAATGTGTAAAAATCGTGAAAAATCACACGGAAGAAGGGGTAAGGGATTATACATAAGTTACATGGAACCGAAAATGAATAAGAAATGTTATGAATAAAGCAATGTGTGTTGGAGTGTCCACCAGCTAAGGAACTGAATCCAAATAATCTGTCGTAACCTAACTTAACGTTAATTCTTAAAATTAGGCTACCTCGAGTTTCAAGTCATATGAAGAAGACACTGAGATTGTTTACTAAAGAATATATTTGAAAATATGATTGAAGGGAAAATAGGAAGAGGGAAAAGATGGATGCAGCTGCGTATCATAGTTCGTATGCTAAGGAAACAAGGAAGGCAAGAGAGTATAATAAATGGCCAGTAATCTTAATAATAAGCAACAGAAAATCACATTAAAGTTGTCAAGTTACATGCGTAGCTATTCTGCTAATTGCATTTATACATAGAAAGAGTAAATACTTCAACATGTGTATATTCAGCCTGATTCAGTGTGCAATGTACACATACTTGTATTAAATCAAATAATGTCAGTCGCTTTCTCATATTTTCTCACATTGAAAATATTATAATTGAGTTAATTAAATAATTTAAGTGGCATATGATTAGTTGCACTGGGAAGTTTCTAACATATGTTAGAATTGTGTTAAAACCAAACCTAATAAACAACATTTGTTTCGTTCTTGTTACGTGTACAAACAAAAGCGGAACAAAAGAAGTGACCAATATCTTTTAACAATATTTATAAACTGCAGACACCTCTATATCCCGTCATACGTGTCATTCAAAGTCTTCATTGCTTGTTATGTACGGTATTATTTATGGTAGATTGCTGATGAAATTAATACTGTTTGCGTAACCGATCAACTACTGAGATTTAATCAATAATCCAATTGATAACTTACATAATGTGCATATACAACAGTGAATCTATAACAATGGGGAAATATAATATCCATGGTGATTGATAGAACTTAAGAAAGTGATTTACTTAACGATGATGAGGAAAGTTAGCAAGAAATGAAATAGGAAAAAGAACTAAATCCTCATCAGATTTTAATTGAAGAGCACGACCAGAAAGACAAGACAAGATAAATGAATTTACATTACATTGACGGAGAAATGTTTGAGTAAGTATTCATTAGTGTTTCAGTCGAGAATTTCTATTTTGTCACGTTTTCTAGCTGTAGCAGATTACTGGACCGAATATTTTAGACATCTTTTAAAAATTAAAACTTCTGTTCTTTTCTGTCAGTTGACTATCATTTTTTTTTTAAAGGGCCGTAATAAAAGGTAGAATTTCGCGGTCGGTTTTTGTTTCAGAAGATTTGTTTTAGGCTGAAATCTCAGACTTCCAAATTATTTTCGTGCCAAACATTTTTGGCATTATAAATGTTCTAGATAAAGTCAATGTACTGCATATAAAAAATAAGTTATTTTTTCTTACATTCAAGTTGAAGGTCATCATGGGAAGTACATTTGACCAAATAGAAAAATAAATTGAATGAACAATTATTTATTTGTTTTGTACGGTACAGGAACGATCTTGGCCGTGAAATTACTATTTAAAAAATGTACTATTAAGATTTGATTTTTTTTTAAACTTGTATACAGCTGAACGAAAATATTTTTTTAAACACAACCTGTAGTACTCAGTTTAGCATTACGTGTAATGGGTGTCGTATAGGTTAAATTAATAGCGTAATGGTGTATCGACTTAACAGCATGGTGTGTACCTAGAAGTATTTGGTGATTATGTCAAGTTAATTTTGACACTGCGAGAATGTGTCACAAGCAAAACAAGCAGCATGAACTATGCAGGGCATGTCTATCTCGTCCAGATATTTAATGAGGGTTTTTTTTTTTTTTTTTTTCCTCCAACAAAGTTATTTACGAAAAGTGAAAAGGTTTTACCTCAGCGAAAGCAAATAGAAACTGATTTGAAATCAGCTACTTCAATTTGCGTGGCCATTTTTAAGTTTGTAAAACCCCAAATTTCCTTGACAGTATTTTTGTACTCCACGCACTTCTTGAAGTAGCACGTATTGTTTTATTTCAGCCGATATTTTAAGAAAGCACGTGATTCTGTCAAAAAGGAAAAGGTATACAGTACCCTGGTACGATTTGGAATTTCGAGAAACAAAAACCTTATTCAACTAGTGAGGATGTGCCTTAGCGAACAATAAGCAGAGTACGGAGAGGCAACGTCAGATAGGTTCGAGATTCGCAGCTGATTGAAACTAGTCGACCCATCTTTAGCTTTTCATTAGATTATGCAATTCTAAAAATAAGAGGGCATGAGCGGACTCTCATTGGACGGCTTGAACCAACTGTTCCTTTACGCGGATGATATAGGTTTAATAGATGCACTACAAAATAACACCGATGTGCTAGTAGAAGGTTGCGAGAATATAGGCATATAGGTGAACGTATAGAGAACAAAATATGTTAAAAGGATCCGAAATACAAAAGAAAAAAGAAATAATAATAGTTAAGAATGAGATCATAGAAAAGGTAAACATGTTTAAATACATTTGAATATTATGTAACAAGCAGAAACGATGCTACGGAATAGAGAAAAAGTCACTTAGCGTCGGGCAACGCATGTTTCTATTCAGTTCAGAAACTCGCTATTAATATCAAGAAAGCTGAAATTGAAAACCTACAGAACGGTTATTCTGTCGGTTGCGAAAGTTGGAGTACGAACCTGGCAGATGAACATAAATTGTGTGTTCGAAAATAAGGTTTTGATACAGATGTATGTGTGGAAATGGGACGAGTTGACCAGAGAATGGAGGAGAATACTTACTGAGGAACTACACAGACTGTACGATTCAGACTAAGACTTGCAGATCGCAGTGGTGCCGGATTAGTGGTGGTCAGCATGTATTTATTTTGACGTAACAAAATTCCATTACAAGCAGGTTTCGAGCTATTCTCATCACGGTCATCCACAGGTGAATGTCAGGGTGGTAACTTGTTCGAGATCTTGATCCTCTGATCAGCCAAATGGCTTGCGTTTTGTTTTGGTACATGTGGTCCCGATTTCTAATCTGATAGAGTTGCGTATATTGGATCCATTTGTTCAAACCTAATCTAAATTTTGAAATTGTTCGTTACGTTCTGAGAAACTCTAAAGCCCTTTTATTTTCGTAAAAGATTTACTAGCAAAGGAACAGTCTCTCAGGCTAGTTGCGGGCTTAGACTGAAGATATTAATAGACAAAACGTCGCTGTTAAACGGTTAAGCCTATCATTTATTATGTGGCCTGTGGATAAATCTTAATTACAAAGGCAATTTATATTTGATTTTTCTCGTAATTTTTTCTTATATCTTTGACGTATATATCATATCAGTGTTTCTAGTACCAGTTTTTAAAAATAAATATTTCAGAATAAAAGATAGCTTACAAGTGACTTGTTTTTGTTTAATGTATCGGAAACACAATTGTATAGGTAATGTTACGAATTGTAACATTGGTGTACGCTTACGTGTAAGTATTGATATGTATTGAAAAACAAAGTATATTAGGGAAAAAATGCATTATTCTTTTGTTTTTCGCAGTAAACATTTTGTAAATTTCATGTATAGGAAGCATGTAAGAGCTTTCTCAGCAAGAGTTAACGTTAATTTTAATGAACTATCTTGTTTCATAAAACGTGATTTATATCTATAATTTATAAGCAGTTGCTCTCGGCAAACAAGAAGTTTGTTTTCGTAAGGTTAACTTTTCGATAACAAAGGACGCAAGTCTAGTGGGAATCAAGTACATAGGTTATCGTGGCTATCTACTACAACTAAAAACTTCCTAGAGATAACAAGTGATCTCCAAGAGCCCTAATCCATCTCAGTCGATGAACTTTCGGATGGCCCCTGCTAACAACTTCCAACCCAATGAGGGATCGCATTGCATGATTCAGTTGAACAGCTAGTTAATTGTTAACAAGTGCAAATGCATGCAAATTAACCGGTTAAATTGCGAGATCAGTGAGTGAGGGTCCGTCTGTGGGGGAGAGGAAGAAATACAGTATTCATTAGATTACCATAAAATAGTGTTCCTAGCCGAGACGCTCCAATTAGTCGAAACCACAAATAATGTGAACAGTAGTCCAAGGGGATTTTTTTAAATGTTCATTAGACATATGACGATATCAGAATTCTTTTTCCTGTTTGATTAAGATTTTATAGCTGAAATATTTGAATTTTAGCGTGCCTGAACCTATGAATGCTATCTTCGTTAAGAACATAAAAAGATATTCTAATTCCTTTGTTAGGGTTGTCGACTGATAATGTATTGGCGTAGGGATAACCTATGCTTCCAGCCACAAGCATACAGGACACTATAGAAGATTCAGATCTGACGCAATGATATGGTGGGGCTTAGCGTACAAATGGTAATGATTACAGGCCTGTAGCCACTAGCCACAGAGTAATGAGCCAGGTCCTTCAAATATTCTTGTCTCTTTTTTTAAACGAAATATTTGTGTATGTAAAAAGCAGGAAAATAATGATGGTGATTCCTACTCCCCACCCCACTTCCCTCCTTCCTTTAAATTTGAGGCCAGCGACGAACCTGGCAATAAAACATTTTAATGGTTGAATTGTTTCATACAGAAACCTTTAGGGTCAGTTCTACAATCGGTCGCTAAACTTTCAGTCAGCGCTAAGTTGAGGTCAAGTCACATTTTGTGTCCTCTCATTGGCTAAAATCAGACTTGGCCTCAACCTAGTACTGACTAGAAGTTTAGCGGTCGATTGTAGAACTGACCCTAATGTAATTACCCTGTCGAGATTCTTTGAACGACGACTTGAACAAGTTACATCATGGTAAGCATTGTGTGAAATTACGATGTTAAGTAGAAATAAATTTGCATCGCAATATGTTATAGATAAAAATAGATAAGTTATCAGATGCCAATATTTGGAGAACATCATATGAAAAGAGGCTTAGCACTTTTTTTTTTTTTTTTTTTTAATGTGAGTAAGGCGAACCAAGTCTTATGAAATGTTCGGAGTCGTAGTCAGTACAGAACGAAAAAGTTATTGTGTGTTACATGACAAATGTTAAATTGACACGTAACACCGATTTATTATCTAAAATCGATTTGTCACTTAGTCTGTTTTGATGTAGAAATTCCCCTGTATTTTGTACATGTTTTTTTTTTTTTTTTTAATTTTTTAAAATGATTCCAAAGAACATTTGCTTAGGTTTGATTCTGGAAACACGCAGAAAAAATTGCAAGAAAAGCATTTTGTTTTTAAAGAACTGTTTTCTCATCTTTCAAGATAATTCCTGTCTGGATGAAAAAAGAAACGTGGATGTTCTTCCAGTTACATAAAATCCGCATCGGTTCCCCGTATTGAATTGATTCTGCGCATGAAGAAGGTGCAGAAAGAACCGTATTGAATGGACATCATTTTAAGGATCGTAATGCTAAACGGAACGTTACGCATAACTTTTTGGGTGGAGAATTTATGTTGAAGAAAGGTTGTGATTGAATTTTCAGTTAAGTCTGGTGCTACTCGTATAATTCCCGAAAGTCGACTTCAATTGCTACAATCAAAACTGTTGGCATTCTGCCTGAGGGCAGATATTTGAACGACGGTCCGTGGCGGTTTGTCTTTTACTTCCATTGCATAAAGAATAATGTTTCCCGAGTTAGTATCGGAACTCGGGAGTCGGGGATTCTATTTTGTTAGAAAATAAGTTTAAATTACGCGAGAAATTGTAACAGGGAGAGAGAGTTTGAATTTGACGTAAGGCATTCATGGTTCAGACAGGGATAGGTTAGAGCAGCGTTTCTCAACCTTTTTCATCCTGCGAGCCCCTTTCACCATGCCTTCTAGCCGGCGACCCCCTTTACCATGCTTTCTAGGCGGCGACCCACAATTGTTTTATTTTGTGTAATATTATTTGCTTTTCATTTCAAAACATTTCCTGCATTTATAATAAATATCCAAATTATATTATCCAAAACTATTCAGCAGACTACATTATTTTTAGTAATCATTAAAAGCAACAAGCAAAATAAAATACTTCCTTTGAAATTGATTAGTTTTAACCTACAAAAGCCTAGTTAAATTATTTTTTCATTTTCTCTCGCGACCCCCAGGTTGAGAAACCCTGGGTTAGAGGAAAGGATGTGGAAAGGGGTCGCCAGGATCTAAGTTGAAGGTACTATCCTACATTTGACGTGTGAGACAGTAAAAAAAAAGAAACTGGTAAACCCTCGGTCGGGATGGTCGACCGCTGGTAGCGAACTCAAGATCTCCCGAAGACAAAGCAAAACACTTGTACGGCCGCTCGGGTGCAATATTTTGTCCTGTGAATCCTGACATGTACTCCGCGACTCAGTTGGAAGCCTTCACATTTGGAAGGTCCTGGGATCGATCCCAGTGGCCGACCATCTTGTCTGAAGTTTTTACTCAGGGGCAACAGGATAATTCCTAGATTCTACTTCCACACTAGGCCGTAGCTGATTTCCTTCCCACATACCCTCCCATACCCTATGCCGGCGTAGCCAAAGTTGTCTAAAGGGCATCAATCAAAATTCAAATTCCGACAGTCATTATTGTACATACCGTGCATTCACTTGCATGAATACACATCTACTTTTCTTCATATTTCCAAAACAACCCTATCCATTTGAGAAGAGAATTAAATTGATCACGGTAATATTGTGAAGCGAAATGTACAACTTATATTTTATGGTGTTGGAAGAAGTTGTGATTGCTGATTACTGTAGAATGATGCGAAGGGAACTGGGGCGAATTTGATTCGCTGCTGAAATAATATTACATGATTGTTGAACTCGTGAAAATAGTGACTTCACTCTTGTATATGCTATGAAGTACAAATAACTTTCCATAGAAGTGTGCCCAGAAAAGCTGTTGCAGGTTAACAATTGAGTTTTATTGTGGGTGGTTAAATTGAAAATGATTTGAAGCCTATTTATTGTTTCATTCAGACACACACCAATAATCAAAGTAACGAAGTTTCAACCCCAGCAAACAAACAACTTTTTTGATTTCTTGTAAACGTTATATATTCACGAGCGGGCCGAGTTAAATATATATATATATATATCTTATTGGTGTGTTAGTAGCTTCAAACATGATGGTGTACATGCAGGCTTTCTTCTGTACTATCTATATTTTCTGGTTTGTTTTTTATCCAGTAGAAGTCTGCAGTTAGTAGACGAAACGTAAGTGAATTTAATTAACTTAAAACAGTTCAACAACTTAATTAACAAGTATGTGAGTACATTTTGTTACATATTTAATTTACATAATGTACGTTCGATAATTAATGAAATGTTCTTATTCTATAGCAAACCGAGCCGGAAGCTGACACACCAGCGTCACAAAGTGCGACGCAGACGTCGGGAGTAACGGTAGCAGCGACAGCCACGACGGAACCAGCAAAAAATCAACCGAAGCGGCTTCACGTATCGAACATCCCGTTCAGGTTCAGGGATCCCGACCTCAGGGCAATGTTTGGGGTAAGTATAGCAAGTTAATGTAGTTAGGATGTAAGTATGTATTTGTCTAACCTTTGGTTATGTTGATGTAACGGGTTATCGGAGCTGTTTACTCGAGATCCATTTCTTATAGTTATGTCAATTATGAGACCGTGAACTCCAAGGGGATTTTCTAAATATAGCGTTGAACGTTTCATTAGTCGAAGACGTTATTTATCAAGCTTATATGATGTAACTAATGGAGTATCAGAAGAATACGTTGAAGTTAACATTGGCATTTCTTGTTGCAAATATTTTGCTTACAGTTGACAAATACTGCCTAATCAACACTCGAATTTGCACTGCCACTATCGCGATTTCAATAAGAGTGCATGCGGGACAGTAACTGAATCATTGGTTTATGTTGTGTTGCAACATGACTGTATTAAACCAAGTCTTTCGTAATTGTAATGTGCAGATTTTTGTTTAAAATTCATTCGATATGGTATGAAAATACTCGTTTCCTAAATCAAGAATTGAGAAATTTCTTTAAACATGGCAAAGTTAAAAACTTGTGTCTTTCATGTTATCGTGATCACGCTTCAACATAATGGTAACAGGGAGAAGAGATGCATGTTACTCAAATGACGTTTGTAGAGAGAGACCTTCGCATTAACACAAAGCTGCTGCAATTGTGCGATGTTCCATACCCCCACATCACATTTAGAGATTATGTATTTGACTGGTCTTTTATTATACCGGTATATTTCGCACGAAGGGAAAATTATCTACTTTTATATATACTCATGAGAGAGAGTTCATAATTCCGCTTGGCCTAAACCTTTTAATGAACACTATATTAATTCCTTTTAGAATTGTTTACAACTACCGAGCTAGTATCCATTGTTTCGCATTAGATTCATTTTGTTTTCAACTGTGGAAAGGAAACAGCAACAGGGATTTTTGGGGTAGGATTGTTTAATTTTCTGAGTGCTCCCATAAAAATATTAACCATATTACCACAAAATCGTATGACCAACACTTGGATTAAACTTTATATTAAAAGGAGAAAACTTACTTTAAAATGTATATAAATATTTTTATATATATATAATGTTTATTCTTAATTCACTGATTCGTTTCCATGTAGACTGCTAGGTGAAGTATTATTGTAATTTTTTCAAGTCCTCGTGGATATGTAGAAAGTGAATTTTCTGTTCGATGCCGGTAAATGTGCAGAAGAGAGAAATAGCCTCTCAACTGGCGTTTCCTCTCGAGAACTAGTCGCGGATGGAGCTGAATTATGGATCCGGGTCGAGCTTCCACTCAAGAGATTTCTACCCCTCCCTGACTTTGCTACATTGGAGATTCAGATCTTACAGCAAAGGTTGCCAGAGTATCAAGGATTTCCAACGAAGACGTTTTCTAAAGGAGCTTGAATTGAGTTACCGATAAGTGCAGTAATTCTGTCGTCTTTTATCGACAGTTGGCACGAAATTTGAAATACTCATGCAAAAGAAGTGTATTAATGTATGCATTTATTTGCATTAGAGACCACGCAATTCGATTAGAACTTCACTAGTGGTCATGTTGGGTTGACAGTAAAATATAGTTTCATTTTTCTACTTGAAATTCTTATTCGCCAGCTTCATTTGTGATCTTCATAGCAAACCAACCATGATGGCGTCCGTGTATAAACACGAGTTGTGTCAATACGGGTAATACTAATTGGTTTAACTATTCTCCCGTAATTGCCGGTAACGTTAGTTGTCATCCACTAGATGCTAAAACGGCATTAGATTATAGTGGTTGATGCCTTATTAACCATGTTCCACAATCTCGTGTATTGTTTTTATCTACGATTTTATGATTCTTAAATAATTAGTTATTGAAATCAAAATTTAGTTAGAAGTTTCTTTTGTTTGTACATAAATTCTTCACATAGTATGTTCGCAACGTAATTAGAATATACTATATCTTTGCTTCATATTGTTAAAGCTGTGATAACCATATTTTTGCAATTTTAAACAATGAGTTCGTTGAGTTATTTAAGGAACAACTGTTTCTTAAACACGAACGACACGGTTATGCAAAGAAATGTAAATATACCAAATTGTAATTGTACTG
The DNA here is from genome assembly GCA_022664845.1 of Lepisma saccharinum. Lineage (NCBI taxonomy): Eukaryota > Metazoa > Arthropoda > Insecta > Zygentoma > Lepismatidae > Lepisma > Lepisma saccharinum. The sequence continues at coordinate 18,401 of JAGDQP010009355.1, read as the reverse complement.
TAGTAGTTTCTGTATATAGTAACGGTTAGGTGGTGATATCCCAAGACTTTAATAATATTACTTGGAAGAAAATCAACGAACTAGAAAATTCTGTGAATATCAATCGCAACAGTTGCAATATCGTAACGTCATCCTGTTTAAAGAACAGATGTCATCTCATGCATTATGTAATTATTTAAACACGAATCCCTGCTGAGCTGGAAAACCGGGTAGTGTGAGATTAGCAACCTATTTTGTAGAATGTGAAGTTTATTTAATACAGGGTCTTACAAAGACGATGTCAGTAAACCAACAGCGACCAAAACATGGCTTACTCAGCTCCATGGTATAACTAGTGATAAAGGTTACAGACTACAATCAGCACTGGAGAGAGCGCTGGGTCGTGTCGACGACCACACTTCTAGACCAGCGTTTCTCAACCTTTTTCATCTCGCGACCCCCTTTCACCATACCTTCTAGACAGCTACCCACTCTTTCACCACACTTTCTAGGCGGCGACCCATAATTATT
>JAGDQP010009354.1:0-59501 GCA_022664845.1 Lepisma saccharinum | reverse complement strand
TTTTAATCAAATTTGCGTTTGTAGGGATGCTGCCATTTACTTAGCATAGGGGTAATTAATGTGGTGTAGCTCCCGAGATAATTGTGCACAAAGGCTGGGAATGCGTGCACAATCGTGCACAAACGATGCACAAAAGATTAAGGTGGATTTTAATCAAATTTGCGTTTGTAGGGATGCTGCCATTTACTTAGCATAGGTGTAATTAATGTGGTGTAGCTCACGAGCTAATTGTGCACAAAGACTGGGAGTGCGTACACAATCGTGCCAAACGATGCACAAAAGATTGAGATGGCTTTTAATCAAATTTGCGTTTGTAGGGATGCTGCCATTTACTTAGCATAGGGGTAATAAATGTGGTGTAGCTAACGAGCTAATTGTGCACAAAGGCTGGGAATGCGTGCACAATCGTGCACAAACAATGCACAAAAGATTGACATTGTTTTTAATCAAATTTTGCGTTTGTAGGGATGCTGCCTTTACTTAGCACAGGTGTAATTAATGTGGTGTAGCTCCCGAGCTAATTGTGCACAAAGGCTGGTAATGCGTGCACAATCGTGCACAAAAGATTCAGATGGTTTTTAATCAAATTTGCGTTTGTAGGGATGCTGCCATTTACTTAGCATAGGGGTAATTAATGTGGTGTAGCTCCCGAGCTAATTGTGTACAAAGGCTGGAAATACGTGCACAATCGTGCACAAACAATGCACAAAAGATTGAGATGGTTTTTAATCAAATTTGCGTTTGTAGGGATGCTGCCTTTACTTAGCATATTGGTAATTAATGTGGTGTAGCTCCCGAGCTAATTGTGCACAAAGGCTGGGAATGCGTGCACAATCGTGCACAAACGATGCACAAAAGATTGAGATGGTTTTTAATGAAATTTGCGTTTGTAGGGATGCTGCCATTTGCTTAGCATAGGGGTAATTAATGTGGTGTAGCTCCCGAGCAAATTGTGCACAAAGGCTGGGAATGCGTGCATAATCGTGCACAAACGATGCACAAAAGATTGAGATGGTTTTTAATCAAATTTGCGTTTGTAGGGATGCTGCCATTTACTTAGCATAGGGGTAATTAATGTAGTGTAGCTCCCGAGTTAATTGTGCACAAAGGCTGGGAATGCGTGCAGAATCGTGCACAAACCATGCACAAAAGATTGAGATGGTTTTTAACCAAATTGGCGTTTCTAGGGATTCTGTCGTTAACTTAGCATCCCTATAAATAATATGCTGTAGCTCCCGAGTTAATTGTGCACAAAGGCTGGGAATGCATGCACAATCGTGCACAAACGATGCACAAAAGATTGAGATGGTTTTTAACCTAATTTTCGTTTGTAGGGATGCCAAGTTAATGGACCTGCCAAGATATCCTGAAGAGCAAAGAATGTAAATAAAAAGCTACCTTCCAATACGAAAAGGTATGTTATCAGATCGTCTGATTTCAGTTACACATCCGTTTGGGTCACTGAAATACATTTCACAACTTTCTACAAGCTGGTAGCATCCATTGCTCCAGAATCATTGAGTAAGTAATGAGTCTTTTTTTCGTTTTTAATAAAACGATAAAGAATGTTCTTAAACATTAAATTAACTGCATGTTTACATATATAGTAGACAACCACACTCGTACACACGCATTGACAGAGTTGATGCGCAGGCGACATCTGTTATGCTCGACCGCAGCGATGCTCTAGTCCTTCAAACATACTTATTATTGTTTTCAGTTTTGTCCACATGTGAGCGGTGGATCACCCGGTTACATATCCTAAAATTGGAAGATAAGTGTAATAGAAACTACTTTACTATAGCAAGTAGTACATATTCATACGTCACAGCAATAAACTTTATATATTATAATAAGGTAGGGTGCATCTTCAGCCACTACACCATTTTACCTGTTTTAGAAAAAAAGGCATTTTGAAACGTGTATAGCCGAACGACCCGAATTCTATTTACATGCAGGCCATCCTGATAGAAGGTTTTGCTGTTTTCCCTTGGACACACAGGTCAAATGTACATTGAGTATACATTGAACAAGGCCTTGGGCGATTCCTTATTGTTATTGTTGTTAAATATTCCCCGTGTAAAATGACCGAAATTGGCTTGTATCTGGAGATTGTTAAATAAATAATTGAAGAGGAAACCTTGACTGACCATACTTCAATCTAATCAAACGAAACAAGTACCGTACAGTAAAATTTCATAAGACATGCTTTTATATAAGGAGTAAAGAAAAATAATCATAGTCTTGATTGATTTCAGTATTGAAGATACAATAAAGGCCAACAAATCGTCAAAGTCTCAAGGTCTGTGTCCTTAAAATAACGGAATGTGACTGAACGTAACATTAGCATACTAAACATATTCTGTCAACAAAGGAAATGAATGAATAAGAAACTGCTCCTCTCCAGGAAAAATCAAGATATACTATTAAGATTGTCACAATTTGGAATAAAATACGTTTGCATGGAAATGTGTGTGCATTCACGGAATATTACGGAAGCATCGAATATTTAAAGGACGAGAAAGTGTAGCTTTGTGTCGCGAAGTAAAAGGTTAGTTCCTTTCACGAAAACAAGAAGGTAAGCGTTCTTTAAAAAAACACGGACGCTAAGTGTAGAAAAATTACTTGGGACACTAAAACCGTAACTTTAGCAACGGGGGTATGTATCATAACTAAAAAATTTTTATCGGATCTGCATGTCAGTGATTCAGTTTTATAAATTTTTACTAAGATGTCATCTTAAATTAAAATGACAAAGTATGTGTTATTTGAAAATACACGCTAGACGAATTACCATTGGGCAAAAAAGCTAAAAGAAAACATTGCTTTTCCAAGCAACGAAACTGTTTCAACCATGGGGAAAATCAATGAAGAACTACATATTTCCTCCATTTGAAGTAATCAACCAATAGTGTACAACATGTTGGAAGCAATCAAAATATGCGCAAATAAAGATAAAAAGTTCGAAAGCAAACACTTATGTTATAAACAAACGTACATTTAATTAATAATTTGCAAAAGTAAATGAAGATGAACAACTACGATAATCAGCTAAGCTTAATGTAGCAGGCCAATTCGAAGGTTACAAAATTCTTAAGGTCTGTTTTCTCAAAGTTCATGAACGTCCATTTGTGTGCTAGTTCAGACTAAACCAATAGTCATTCATTCAATCCAAATAATTTAGAATCTTATTCATAAAATAGCCTATATGATATCTCGCAACTCTCTAATAGTGACAAATTAATATCACAATGCCAAAAGATGCTTGAACGTTTAACTAGTCACATAATGTAGCAAATAGAAAAAATTCACAATGTACAAGTGTTATACATTTTTTCGGACAATAGAACTAAAACTAATTTCTGTTCAGAAAAAGAAGGAAAGCAAGAATATAGTTGATCCATATCGTATTAGTGGATGTCGATGGGATCAATTATCGGCCTCCACTAATACGATACTGGACTGACTGCAGCCATTGAAAATTTCATGGGTATATGAAGCCAGAGAGCGAAAAGCACACTTAGGGCCATATTTATGAATCGCTTCCAACAGGTGGGTGGCTCCCAGGAGTATATAATTTCAATGCCCCTGGGAGCCACTCACTCTTGGGGGTTATTCATAAATATGGCCCTTAATCTCGTTTGTCCACTTCCAGTCTAAACCAATATGAATCAAATTTTCGGTTCTAACTCATTTTTTTACACTTAATAACGCTGTGTGGCCCGTTTCTGGATTTATGTCTTAAGTCTGGCAAAAAATGTAAATATTATTTGCAGTATTTTCTGGTCTATGCAGAGTACGATATACAGTACTCTTACATGAATAACTCAGGAATTAAAGACTTAAATAAAAAATCGGGCCACACAGCGATAAGAAGCGTATAAAACAGAGTTAGAACTGAAAATTTGGTCCGCATTGGATTAGACTGGAAGTGGACAAACGAGTTTAAATATTTGCTCTGGCGTCTGTCTTTCAACACTAAGTAGTCACTCCAGTATCGTTTTAATGGAGGTCGATGGTTGACCCATTTGAGAAAAAATAAAAAGAAAGGAAAGGACTTTTCATGATCAACGAAGCCTTGGAATCCTTAAATTGAGTCATATTTTGTCTAGGTATTTTTGCTAAAATGGCACTAGAAGGATTGTGTGGTTTTCGACTAGAAGAGTATGATGAAAACCCACTGGAAAATGATGATATTTTTACTAAGCCTATAGTTGAAAATTTTAAGTTCCCTAAAACTATGCCTGCTAAGTGTTTAGGAAATATAGACGTTATGAAACCTTCAAGTAGATTAAACCCTGTGATGGATTCACTCCACGGAACAACTACTTTGGGTTTCAAGTTCAAAGACGGAATAATTGTGGCAGTTGATTCTCGAGCAACAGCTGGATCCCTTATAGCTTCCCAAAACGTAAGCAAGGTAGTGGAAATCAGTCCGTATTTACTTGGAACTTTGGCAGGAAGCGCAGCGGATTGTCGCATTTGGTATCGTTGTTTGGCCCTTCGTTGTCGCCAACATGAATCTCTGTACAAGACAAAGCTTAAGGTGCGTGAAGGTTCTTGCTGTATGGCAAAATTATTTTTGCAATTAACCAGAATGGGAATGGCATTGAGTATGGGCTGGATTATGGCAGGATGGGATGGTAACAACGAAGTATCTTTATTTTATATTAATGGTGAAGGACACCGAATTAAATCGAATGTCTTGTGTATTGGGTCAGGAATGCTGTTTGCCTGTGCTGTGCTTGACTCAGAATACAAGTTCGATATGACAAAAGATCAAGCTATAGAGTTAGGTTACAGGGCAATATATCACGCAACCTTCCGTGATAGTAATAGCGGAGGCAAAGTAACCGTATATTGCATGGATAATAATGCCGAATGGAAAAAACTGGAAGAAAAGGATACGTTGAAACTGCACCAAATGTATATGCCATACTGTAAAGAAGACGAAACCTTTCACTAAGTATTTATGCTTCAGTCTTTCAGGAACACTGAAGCAGGAAGTATTGTGATGTTTAGACCTATACATATTTTCTGTTGGTAATAGTCATTCAATTGCTAGATTTCGAAACTAATAGCTAACATTGTTGAAATCTTAGTTGAAATAATGTGTTCCAAGACTTTCTCTGGAGTTCAGTTACATTTAATAAATTTTCTAATAATAATACTAATAAAGATAAATCACAATCAAAAAATATTCTGCGAGAAATAATTCGTATAAAGCAACCTGTCGGTAGTAGTTTAAAATAATTAGAAATTCAGGCCAGTTTATTGTTATATCTTTATTTGATATATTTTGAACTTATATGTGATACAATAACATGAAATAAAAATAAGTTCCTCTGGGAGTTTCTACAAGAAATCACAAAATAATTTTGTAACTCTTTATTGTAACAAAATGGAAAAATATTTCTTCAACAATGTTTATTTAAGAACGAATATTGATTGATTTGGCACTGACTGAACTAGTTTCAGCAAATGAAATGGCATTTAAAAAGCAGTTATGAAATCTTTGATCATGATATTCAGAACCTGCTTTTATCGTGTTTCCACTTTATACAAAGTTTACTCAGTAACATACAGGTTGATTTGAATGTTAAGAAAACCAGCAAATGTCCGCGTTTGGAACGGTGGATATTTACCGATTTTCCCAAATGTGTGAGCTTATTGGGTTAACAAAATAACTTCGCATGATGGGTGGTATTTTATTAACTGTAAGCGATAAACACTCTTCTGTACTTGAGTGTACGGCAATAGTGAAGTATTATCACGGTTATTTAACTATCTTCTCGGCGGGATAAATTACCGAGGCAAACTCATAGAAGTTTCAAATACAGTTTCACAATTCCAGTAGAACTGATCAAGGTTTTTCCTCAGGAACTGACCAGGATAGAGCTATGATGGTCTGAGCTAAAGATGAGTAAAGGCGATAATTCGATAACACTGTAGATTTGCTACTTTAGACTAAGCATTTGGCATGCATATCAGAATGCATTTAGCTTCATATTAGGAAGGTCCTATACGAGCGATCCCAACACTCGACCAACAATACCTCCATGTTTTGCAGACTTTTTCCTGGTATATCACGTTAGTATAGATAGTATTCTCAAAATTAGTCCCAGCTTGATTCCTACGCACATCCTCGTCTGTTCTGTATCCAGGCTTAAACCAAACATGCCTAAGGGCAATGGTGCATTTCATCCTTGGCGGAATCTTGCGGCGCCAGCACACTATTTAAAAATCGTATCTGTTTATTTGTCTGTAGCGAACTTTATAGAATACAGGACTAAACAGCAACAAGGAATCATACTTTTTCTGCTGAAATGCGCCACTTCTTTAGGACAATTAAATTCAATTTCAAAAATGTATCTTATTGAGGCCATCTACTTAACTATTTCATGTGGTTTTGCACAAAAGCAAACGAATTATTATATTCGGTATCGTGACTTTAACATTGGACCAGAACATATGAGATTCCTTCAAAATATAGCACAGGCCACCCCAGTTTCTTCCAGTTCGCTTCGTGATGTCACATTCGGCTCTGATTTTATTTGCATGTTTCGCAGAACCACACCGAACGAAGAGCTTTAGGATTTAAAAACAAGAGGGTTTCACTTAAGTTCATCCAGCGCACTTCCTCTAACTATTTCTAGGCTTGTATCATATTGCACCGAGATGGTGCTATGTCGTGGTGCGCAGAGCCTAGAAAAAAAAATAGAACACCTTCTTGCTGCAGTATTATTCCTCATTGGGTTAGGTTAGATTAAATAAGTCAAGTTCGGTTATTTTTTCTATATATCCGCATTTTGAACATTTTACAAGTTAAGGTAAATTGCGTTAGGTTAGTATACGTTAGCCTAGTTTAGAAAAGTCACGTTACATTTTTTGTTTCATTAATCACATTTACCCACTTCTGAATTACTCCCGCGTGAAACAATGTTCACGACATCAGCAATATTTTTGGAGAGCAAACTAATTATGAAGTGAAAATCAGCGATCATTCAGGAGGTCGTGGGTTCGATCCCAGCGGCCGACCATCCTGACTAAAATTTTTTCAGGATATTTCCTCAGTCACACTAGGCGAATACCAGGATAGCACCTTCAACATGGGCCTTTGATGATACTTCCCGAATCCTTTCCCCTCCCCCCTATAACGGCATGAGCCTTAGATGCCAAAAAGCCATAAATATAAAATCAAGTACCGGTAAGCATTAACAAGAATATATTTGCCCCTAATATCAATGTTTTAACACACAGATAATTAACGTAGATATGAAATGGAAATTAAATAATTTCTCTCAGTGAACCAATGAGCAACGAATTTTATATAACTCTCCGAAATGTTAAGCTGGTGCTTTTTCCTAGTAATGCAACACTTCAAAATGTTAAGAACAGGTTGTCTATCTATCGGGTAAGTATCCAATGATTGATTCAAAGGCATTTGAATGTGACCTCAAGTTCACGCTTATTTGCTAAGATTTCCGTGGCCTGAAATAGTAAGACAGTTCCGCTATTTTGGCAAGAAGCGTTCAGGGCAAAGTCCTCCTGTAATATGGAGAGACATGGAAGCATCTCCCTTGAATTCTATTTGTGATATTTCTTTTTTCAGAACTTATTTCATAAGTCATAGAGGAAAATTAGGTCCGTCAGTTATTGTGTTCGTTTTAAGTCTGTATACGTTGATTATAGTTTAATACCACTCGGAAAGAATGTGCTTTGTCCATTTTTGGAGAAACTAAAATAAGAAACCGAGGATTTCATGCCTAGTCCGTCTGTTACAAGCAGGTATTAATTTGATATGCCCGTATAATGAATGCTAATTCTGAACTTTAAGACGGTCTCCTGTAAAATCGATGCAATGTATGAAGCATGTTCTTTTCCCGTGGTCTTCAGTTATTAGGAAAATAGAATGCTCAGAAGCCATTTGTCAAAATGAGTAAACGTTCAAAACCTGACTTGCTAATGTAGTTCAGATTCTGAACCAAAGATGGTATTTGATACTTTGTCACAATTTTTTTCTTTGTGTTGTTTCTCCAATTGGAGCACACACGGTGTTTTATTGATGAGGAAAACATGAGCCAATTAAATCTGGTGGTGTGTGTATGAATTATTTTATGAAAACAAGTATATACAAGTCTAACAGATATTTGACATTTTGCTGATGGGTGTAGAAGGGAGAACAAAAATACTCATACAATGAATGTACATTTATTATCTTATGGATAATGAAACGTAAAGTACGAAAGCCCGTAAAGTATGACGCAATAACCCAAGGGTTCACACTTCTCATCGAAAACAAATACATTGAAACTGCATTAATTCATCCGATAGGTATCCTACGCTCCCTTCACAAAATTTTGTTGCTCTTAGGTTGACAGATTTTCTGTTTTGCTAACGGAGTGTAGTTGTTAAAGTATAAAGCAAAAGCATTACAAAGTGTATTGTTCGATTTTCAACAACCTACATTTACCGGAAATTGATAATGAATTAATAATGATTGGCATGTTTTATTAATCTTATGGAATACCACTCAAAACCACACTTACCAGAATTTCTGACCCCTTTCACATTGAAAAGAAAGTTCGCAGGTTTATCAAATGTTATAGTACGGCTACTAACACTGTTCTGGTCAACTGACCTTGACCTTGACCTTGACCTTGAGTTACTTCTCAGAGCTCACCATTAAAGAGCCCATTTGGAGAGAAACTAATGTTCACATAAGAAAAGCTTCTGTGAACTAAATGTTGCAAAATATAAAATTAATGTGTAATTATCTCAAAATGGGATAAGAGTGACAAGTCTCGTTTTGAACGTTTGGTCGTCTTACATATTTATTATAGTATTCTGAATCAGCTTGGAATTAAAGTTTATTTAATATTATTTTTATTAATGTATTTAGTTAAAGGATCGAACGAAATCTTCATCCAGAGAAAGCCAACTGTTCAGTTCCATCCATGAAATGGCTTCCGATGAACATTTTTGAGAAGTGCAGGTTCAATCTACGATGTATGGATTGGTTTGGGACGGTGTTGATCCTAAATTCACAATATGTTTAAGTAAAATATTGAAAAAACACATGAATGATTGCTAACAGAGGTCTGATGTTAGTAGTTCAAGGGAAGCCTGTTTATATACAACTTTGATTTACTGTTACATTTAGAATAATTTTAAATCTTTACGTTCAGCAACATATATATCGATATTTGATGTCTGTCAAGATAGTATGTGGGTCTCCATATTAAAGGAAAATTACCCCCCAAAAAATGTAATTCGCTATTAAATATTGCTTGTTATTTAAATGCAGTCAAAGCAACGCATTACATCCTAAGTTAATTTAACTCATTTATATAATCCACGCCTGAGAACTACAGACGGGTGTTATCATATTTAGATTTTCCCATAGTTGATTTATACCTGACGATCATCCCATCCAGCAGTAAAAAGCAAATTGCTTGGAGGTTGTCAGAAATATAGACCTACCTCATCGATGTTCATAGTAGAACGTGTAGTGAGGGGCATCATGTACCCAGTACTTGAAGGGCTTTGGCACGGAATTTGAATAAAAAAGATGGTTACGCAAGGAAACATAATTCCAGATCTCATAGTGATCCGAAAAGCTGAATAGCGTTCATCTTTCACTTGTTCCAGCTTACTGAATGTGAATATTTAACCACTGTGCTCGATCATAGACAGTAACACAGAAGAACCATTTGACATTTTTACTATGTAACTATGTACATTAAAATGAAAATGTTTTTGGAGTGAGAAAGAAATATTTAGTAATACACTTACATTTCCAAAAGTTTCAACATTTACATTAAAGAATCTCAGTGCTGTTAGTTTAGGAAGCATTTTTGTAGAGCCAGAATTATGTTGATTGTTGTTCGGAACGAATATAGACAAGAAAATTCCAAGATCACATTCTCGTACTTAATAAAAAAAACTGAATGATGTGTGCTTCATCATGTATAGATTACAAGGTACAGTCTCCCGACAAACTCTGCTCTCATTATATTACGTAAAATTCTATGCTCTTATTAGCTTTGGAATAATAGTTTGGGGTGTATCACATGTTAGTGTAAATACTTTCCATTTACAAAAAAAGGTTGCTAGAATCATTTTTAACACGAGCCCTAGGTCATCATGCAAAGATGTGTTTGTCTCAAAAGATTCTAACAGTCCCATGCCTATATATTTATAAAAGCGTAATATTTACCCCCCAAAAATTGTCTCTTATTTACTTATACAACAAATATACACAATTACCGTACCAGGCAAAACAGAAACATTTTCACAGAACGACAAACTTTTGCCACCGCTTTGCAATGTTTACTCCTTTTGTACTAGGTTGTACAATAAACTACCGAATTATCTAAAGAGTATTGAAAATATAGAGAAATTTAAATCTGAGCTTTTCAATTTGGTGGTAAATAAGGGTTACTTTACTGTTAACGATTATTTGAGTGATGACTTAACTCATGTTAATTGTATTTTTTATTATTAATTAAATACCTTGTCTCATATGTAGAGACATTGACTAGTCTTATGTATCACACCACCTGCATGTACTACACAGACGAATAAATTAATATTCTTTTCTAATGGCAAGGTTGTCTGTTGCTCAAAATATCGTTATACAGTGCTGCCAATCACCACGCATGTCAAAAGTTCCCGTTTTTCTGTGTCACCCTGTATTAGATGTGTTTTACAAAATGAACACTAGTACATTTTGAACATCAAAATATTTTTTATAGAAATGAAAGTATGTGGTTTGTGCAAGTTTGCACTCTGACTGTGAGATTATCTTAATCAACTGTTAAACGACTTGTGTTATATTACTTTTTATATTGTATCTTTTGGGTTTCTTTTCTCCTAATAAAAATTATTTGACCTTACTTATTGCTGTTTAAGTATTTCCTGTGAAACCACCACATTTACAGTGTACATAAAACCGGGGAAGTGTAAGAATACAGGAAGTGACGTAGCTTCTCAAAATAAAAAACTCTTCAATTTGCAGGAGTGTAAACTACTTCCTCATATTGCGTATACTCAGTCTAACTTCCCCATAGTTCAGCCCTGTTTATTTTTAGTTCTTACCTATCTAGAAATGTAGATTTTTTTACAGGCACACATTTTGATATAAGAATTACGTTCATACACCCATTAGAACTCTATTTAGTGCTGAATGCCCAGTTTCCAGGAGATTCGTCTACCTTCCCCAGTTTTAAGGCTCTACAAACAGTGTGCACGTGTGTATGTTTGTTTACTCCGACATACCGCCTAACACTACCAACTCACGACCAGAGAAGTTAGGAGATTTGGAAAGTGAGCAATTTTGCTGCCTGTTCAGTTTTTCTGACAATGTTTTCGTGATCTACGATGCTTTTTATGTGCCCCCAAACGATTTTTCAGACTCATGCTCATTTTCACGCTTATGTTAACTCCTTTTTACACGAGTGTATGACGAGTTCAAAAAATCAGTTTTTTGAATGGTGTGTAAAAGAACAGTGCCATCTAGGTGTGTAAAAGACACGCTCACATCTACGGGTGAACCAACTATTTGTCCGGGTGTATCAGACGCCATATTGTTTTTGTGATATGATCCGTTTGTGATATTCTTCATTTTAATAAATAATTTTACATCGTCCTTAAATGTAATTTAAGGTTATTAAAGCAGGTAATAGAGTGGGAGAGAAACTTAGTAGCATAAAAATAATTTTTGATTAAGAAATAATTGCTGAGTATAATGTGAAATATTATAGCCAAATGTTCACATTACACAGTCATTACAGTAACCATTATTGCTCTGATAAATAATTTGACGTAGGCTCGTAGTAAGCATTCTTGCGATATTTCCATTCAATTAAAGGGATATTATCTCGACAAAACTTTAGAACAATTGTGCAGTAAGAAATAAATAATGGAATCCATAAAATAACAAAGACCAGGTATTTGCTCAGATTGGTAGTGTTGAAATGCATTGAGTTGTTTACATTTTATGATAAACAGATATAACCCTGTATACACACGCATACCTGAAGTGTTGAAACAATCTTACAGATAATTTTGATACAATATATGTATATATAGCAAAAGATGATTAGAATTGCCTTTTAATGTCAGTCAAAAAATTTAACATACAAAATATAAAATTAATTTTGTATGCATTATAAAAGTCTCCCAATTCTCTTATCAGCTTCACTTTGATTTGGATTTTCCAAGATTTATTTTAAGCTACCTATATCGAAGAGCAGATTAAATTGTATGGCTCGGGAGAAAAAAGTATATACTTACTCATATAACTTTAAAGTATTTGTTAGAATTTTGAGTATTGATTCGACAAAGTCATGAGAAACCCATATCACACTTTCATTACAGCAGTGTACATTAATTATTCTATTCATCGTCAATTTACGCTGATACCCTTATAAACAAAAAATGACCCTTTCCTTAATTTACTTAATACTAGCTAATACGTTAGGGATTTAATATGTCATAAAAGCCTGTTTGTTTATTGTCAATCCGGTTTGGTTCGTATCATTGTGTCTTTGGGTGCAGTTGTGTTTATCCTGAGTTATCAGCACGTGTATCAAACTTACATCAGCAGAAGGAGCAGGATTTTTAGTAAACTGCTTCGGCCAAACATATTGTTTACAATTCCATTTCTGAAAAGACAATACTATACGACTCCAGTCAATACCAGTAATTTCCAGTTGCATAAATGAGAAGAAAGCAATCTGTGGAAATTGTTTTTATAAATTGCATTAACTTTATAAAATTTTAATGTAATTTAATATTTTAATGGAAAGAAACGAATGGTAAACAATGTGTTTAAATCTGAAGTTGTTTTCTAAAACTGCTCGATTTGTTAGTGTTAAACTTAATACAACTGCTCAAAATGTAGAATAAACACAACTGTACCGAAACACACCGTGATACGAAGCAAGCCTGATGAATATGGTACAATGTCATTTATAATACATGAAATCATTATATATAAGCTACACTTGAGCCAATTCGAAGTAAAGAGACATTTTCTGTTCACCGTACATTGACGGAATAAAAGCATCAATACTGTGTTGGGTTGAGAGAGTGAACAATCAATACCCTGCGGAGTCAGTATGTAAAATTGTAAAGAACACTCTGAAAACATCGCAGTGAATCCACTGTATAAACAATTATACATCTTCCAATCAACATATAGATGGTCTTCCATAGTCAAGCTTCGTCATCGTACTCAAGGAGATAGGACTGTCATAGGACTGTTGCAGAACTGGATCACCGTCAAGAATCGCTTGTTTTTTTCTATAGATATATGTAAATGTTTTAATATCCTGTGTACATTTCATTTGAGTAGGTGAATTATTATTGACTGAAGTATTGTGTACCGTTGGATCGAATTCATTATGTATAGTGCATTCCTAACCATTAAATTTACTACTACTTTCAACGAAAGTTGAACTTATTTTCCTATGCCGAATCTATAATATACTCTTTTCATTTTAGTTATTATTATTACTGCTAAAACAGCAGTAGTCATTGCCTACGGGATCGGACTTGGATCTACTGATAAGTCAGAGTGGATCGTGATAATGCAAATAATGAAACAACAACAAAGTAACTTGTTCGAAAACAGCCAATGAATTTATTAAAACAATTTCCACAGCACGAAATCCCTTCTTTTATATAACTTGAACTTATATCTCATATAATAGATTTAATGAGAGTGGTATGAGTAGTAAACAATGTGTTTCAATCTGAAGTTGTGTCCCAAAACTGCTCGATTTGTTAGTGTTAAACTTAATACAACTGCTCAAAATGTAGAATAAACACAACTGTACCGAAATACACCGTGATACAAAGCAAGTGTGATAAATATGTAGAATGTTATTTATAATTCATGCAATCATGATACATAAGCTACAATTGAGCCAATTCGAAGCAAAGAGACATTTTCCGTTCACCGTACATTGACGGAATAAAAGTTTCAGTACTCTGTTGGATTGTAAGGGTGATGATCTGAATCAATACTTTGTGGAGTCCGTATGTAAAATTGTAAAGAACACTCTGAAAATATCCCAGTGAACCCATTGTGTAAACAGTTATACATCTTCCAATGAATATATTGTATAGTGACTCGCAATATACCGTAAAATGTGTATAACCACACGTACTATTACAGGACTCGCGAAGCACGTGCTGTTTGTTTACAAACAAACAGTAGTAAAAGGTGGAGTACGATGAGCGTAAACGAGTAGTACCAGATGACGGACGGAGCCAATCACAGCTACCGAAGACAGCCGACGGAGCAGAAGACAGCGTAAACTGCTGGAGGCAGCGAACTAGAACAGAATAAAAATCCGCCGAGTCGCAGTAGAAGTCACTATTCCGCTCCCAGCAGTAGTCACTACCTCTCTCCCCATCCTTCCAGATCTGATCTACTACGGGATAGACCGACCACCTTGTCCTGATCTGCTACGAGATAAGCCACTCCTTGCTACCGCCTCATCCGCCACGGGATAGGCATTCCTAGCCCAGATCTGCCACGGGATTGGGCACTCAATATTTCCTCTCTGCCAGGTAGTCGCCAGGTTACTTGGGCCAGCTGCTGCCAGACGACTTTCTCCAGCTCTAAAACCAAATTGATTTTCTTAAAAAAAAAAATAGTTTTGTTCTAAGAATGTTACAAGTCTTATTAATGCATTTTTCTAGTAGTTTCGAACAGTTGGTTAATTGGTCTACAATTATTTACATCACTTTTCGTTTCTTTTTTATAGATAGGTTTTATTATAGCAGTTTTAAAGTTTTCAGGAAATATACCTGTTTCAATACTCAAATTAAAATATGTTGTAACGGCTTTGCTACGTACACTTTCGTATTTTTAAATATCGCTACAGATATTTCGTCTATACCTGATGCTGTCCTTAGCTTTAATTGGTTTATGTAATCACTTACTTCCTGCTCCGTGATTGGGTTCAGGAACAATAAATTTTTGGACATGCTTCTCTTTTACTAGTATTATGCACTTTCACATCTAATTTATTTACTTTATTTGCCAGTCTTTCGCTTATGCTAGAAAAGTGGTCATTTAATGTATTAACTACCAAATTTGAGTTGTGTTCAGACTTTGTTAAACCTTCATTTGTTTGTATTTCTTTGATATCAAAATCTTTCTTTGACTTTTATCTGTGATATTTGCAATGACCTTCCATAATTTACCTGTATCATTGTTACATTCCAAAATCTTTTTGCTATAATTCTCATTTTATACTTTTTTTATGAGTTGAGAGACTTTGTTTCTATACTCTTTGCAATATTCTTTTAACTCTATATTGTTCTTATGTTTTGTTACTTGCCGATTAGGCGTATCTCTTTCTCGTATAGTGGTGATAAGATCTTTAGTTATCTACAGTTTTAGCCTTTGGTATTTACTGTTAGTTATGTATTCCGTTTTTACAGCTTATTAATACAAGTTTTCATTATTTCAATAAAATTATTATTTTTTACATGATATAAGTATTTTATTGAACGAACATTTTAAATTACCTAACATGAATGTAATTTCCTCACATTTATGGCAGTATTTACAGATATTTTGCATCACATCCGACCAGTCACTTTTTTCTAATTTCTTATTTAGAAAATAGTAATTTACTTTTACATCACAACATGCCCTTTCTTTTTTGGTAATGACATTGGGATAATAATACAAGTAAGAAAATGATCTGTTATAGTTGTTTGGAGAACTGCTGACATGGATTTCTGCGGTATTTTATGCTTCAGAAAGATGTGATCAATACAAGATTTGCTATTTTGTGTAACTCTAGTGTATGTATTAGTAATACATAGAACAACCTCATTTCTGTACATTGTGTTTAAGTATGTATCTATGGTTTCATCATATTTTTCTTTAAGAATATCAAGATTTATGTCACCAATTAAAATTGAATTGTCAGTGAGTTTTTATATTTTTTTCATTTAATGATTATAAAAAATGTTTCTCATCATTACTCGGACTACGATATAAAACCACTTGCCTCAGCAATTTCAATTACCTTGACATTAGCATTAACTGATTCATTTATAAAAAACATTACACCATCAGCGCGGGTTGTTGATCTTTTTGTGTAAAAGCAATGGTAGCCGTTTAGATTGACTATGTCTGTTGTTTCATTTTTCCATATTGCAGTCAAAATTACGACATCAACAGAAAAGTTTATGTTTCAAAGTAAACTTAAAAATCATCTAGATTCTTCCTTAAACTACGAACATTCTTGTGAATTATTGTTAGTCCTTCTTTACCCTTAAAATGATTATTTAAAGTACGTACATCTTCACAAATAGTTGCATTTGTATCTTGATAAATTTGGATATCTTCTAAAACTTCTTCCATTTTTTATACACGTTTTTCCCATGCTTTTAAATTTAAGGCACTAATTTCCCATGTTTTGGAGATTTTCAATCCACTTCACTTGTTTCACATGAGCTGTTTCGTTCCTTTTATTAGGACACGTCCGTCACATACCCAGGCAAAACAGAAGGCATTATTTTTTGCGAATTGCTTGGTTTCACACAACAGTTTGCGGTTGTACGCTGTAAGTTGTTCATTCATGTAGACATGGGCATCCGGGAATGATGGATTGACTTCTGAGGCTAGTAACATTTTATATTTCCGGAATTGTTTAAGGGGGCATTCCTCCATTTTTATTCTCTGCTAATTTTACATTAATTATATAGATTTTAGTTCCAAATAACAAAATAGACCGTGTTTGCTTGATTGTCAGTGATGTTTGCAAAAATGTGCTGATTAATTGAATAATAATTACTATTTAATTATGCCAATTAATTTCGTAGCCTAATACGTAAGGAATCAGAGAAATAACATGAAACAAAAACATTTGTTTCCACAAGCATTGTACTTGGACATGAAATCATTGACAAAGCCTGGAAGTTTGCAGATTATTTTATATAAATTGTTACATGTATGTATGTACAGTCAGTATGTCCATTTCTTGTATGCGCCTTCCAGATACTTGGTTTTAGCTTTCGTTCTTGCGAAAGATTTTTATGTTTTTAATGTGCATTTTTGTTTAAATACTAGATTAAACATTTGGCTTTCCCTCAGAATGATTTTCCTTCGTTTCAATTATGTGTAATTCACAAACTCTACGTAGAAGTGACGTAAGGTCTCAAATAGTCTCAAATTCTCTTCTCTACCATCTATCCACTACTGCCAAAGGTGGCAGTTTCTCACATTATGTAGAATGCATCCTTGGTTTTGCAGTGTTACCCCGAAATGGGTTTTGTAGGGAAGTCTCAAATTTTTGTTTGTGTCTTTGTTCCGCAGAAAACAGACATTCGACCTTGACCATAGAGGGGAGAGTAGACCTTTGCTCTCTCCCTCCCTCCCTTCTTAAGTAATAAATAGACCTTTCCAGTCCAACAAAGATGTCTGACCTCTGTTCTGGCAGAAAAGGCAAGCTCATCATGGACTGCAAGTAGCAGTTTGCATCGGGTGCCCCCCCCCCTATACACACACACACCTACACATACACACCTACTCACTCAGTCACTCTCATTTTGCTGAGGGTTTCTTGCAGATGGTCTGCTTGGCAAAGAAAACTGTTCAGAGCACTGAAGAAGGCGTTTTCTCTAGAGTTTTTGTATTTTTGAATGCATTGCAGGCAACCTGTAATCTGTTTAATCGGTAATACACATTGATAGAAATGTTACTTTATGAGGAAAGGTGTATTTACATAAAAGACCGTTTCTTCTCAAGCCGAAAGCAGGACACTTTGTAATATTTCATGACGTAGCCAGGAGACTCCCCCAAAGCCTGCCGAGTTGGCAAATTCAAGATTGATGCATATTAAAATTTTTAGTCCTTTTCATCTTTATCAAATGAAAGGAGTACTGTGCATCAGGGCTGTTTTCTGCCACTCAACCAATTCTAATGAAATTTTTGTATGTAATAACAAGATCATATGCGAATTCCAATAAGCCAAATCCTATGTGCATATCACTTCCGGTTATAATGGAAAGCGCGTCCAAAAATGACCACTCCCGGATTCAAATTTTTATAATGTTGCTAAAAATAAATTATGATATCTCAAGAATGGCGTAAGCTATCAAATCCAAATTTCGTGTGGAAAGTGCTAATGTAATGAGCATGTTACAGTGTAAACTAAACTGCTATATCTTCAACCGCTTTGGAGATAAAAACTAATTTTATTATGTAAACGTTCAATTTTACTTATAAAAAAAATAACCTTTTCCAGGAAACTGTATTGTTAAACCATCAGCCCCCACTAGTTACAAAACGATACCTCGCTCAAATAATCTCCAGGTAATGTAGAAGAACGTATTCAAAAATCTATTTGTAACTCTTGGGGCTGGTGGTTATAAGAAATATTTTATACTCTAAAGATGAGTACCTCACGTTGAAGTAGGCTATATGTTTGAAATTCAGCTAAATAAACTACCATAACCAAACCACATTTTGTGTGGCAAGTACGGATATTATGAACATATCACAGTAAAAAATTCTAGTTGATAACTTCAGTCCTGTTTGAAATAGAAAATATTTAATGCCTACTCGCTAAATAGGAACAAGGACGCTAAAATAGCGGCACACATGCTTAAAACCGACATCGAAGAAACGCAAGCATGACTTCAAAAGGAAGACATTTTAATCATCGACAGAGACTTCCGGGATTCACTCCATCTTCTAACTGACTTAGGTTTCCAATCAGGAGCGTTGACGTAGCATTTGGGAGGTCGTGGGTTCGATCCCAGCGGCCGGCCATCCTGACTGAGGTTTTTCCAGGGGTTTCTCTCAGTCACACCATGCAAATGCCGGGATGGCACCTTCAATATAGGTCCTGGCCGACGCTTTTACGAATTCTTTCCCCTATCCTATCCCGGCCTGAGACTTAGATGCTTAAAGGCCACAAATAAAATTCAACTAAATTAAATTCAGGAACTCGTGGATTTCTGACTGGTAACCTAAGTCAGATAGAAGATGAAGTGAATCTCGGAAGCCCCTGTCGACAACGAAATTGTCTTCCTCTTGAAGTCATGCTCGCATTTCTTCGATGTTGTTTTTAAGCATGTGTAACGCTATTTTAGCGTCCGTGTTCCTAGAGTCAGCGAGATAAGCAGCAAATATTTTCTATTTCGTATACGCCTGAAGTTATCAACTACAACTTTTTATTGTGATATGTTCATAATATCCGTACTTGTCATACAAAATGTGGTTTGGTATTGGTAGTTTATTTAGCTGAATTTCAAATATATACTTCGAAGTGAGGTACTCATTTGGAGTACAAAATATTTCTTCTAACCACCAGCCCCATGAGTTACAAATAGATTTTTGAATATGTTCTTCTACATAATATGGAGATTATTTGAGCGGCATATCGTTTTGTAACTAGTGGGGCTGATGGTTAAATAATACAGAGTATCCTGGGAAAAAAGCAGTTTTTATAAGTAAAATTGAATGTTTACGTAAGAAAACTAATTTTTATCTCCAAAGCGGTAAAATATAATGGTCTTTTAGTTTACGCTGTAACATGCCCATTATATTAATTAGTACTTTTCACATGAAATTTGGATTTGGTAACTTACACCATTCTTGAGATACCACAATTTATTTTAACAACACTATAAAAATTAGAATCAGGATGTGTCATGTTTGGACGCGCTTTTCATGATAACCGGAAGTGGTATGCACATAGGATTTGGCTTATTAGAATTTTTATATAATCTCGTTAAACATACAAAAAATCATTAGAATCGGCTGAGGGGCAGAAAACAGCCTTATGCGCAGTACTCCTGTCAAGTATCAATAAGAATAATATAAAGAGAATATAACATCCATGTATGTCTTCCAAACTATCTAGAAAAAGTTGAAAAAAATAATATGTATGACTGATTGTTAGTTACATTATGAAAGTTCAGAAGAGAGGAATTTATAAGTGATTTTCCAGCCATATAGAAATAGTTGGTAAAACGTTTCAATATTATACAAGTTGTCATATTTTACGCAGAATAGACGTTTTTACCAACTCTCTTTACTAGTTGACAATATTCTTATGCACGACCTACTTTTACATTAAGAAATTTCAGAATATAGGATCTTATAAGTAAATATCTACTCAAAAACATCTAGTGAACCAAAGTGCCAATAGCTGGGCACAAAGAGGACAACTACTGGTTAGTGTGCCAAACTCTATTGGTCAGTTTGCGGTTTTGCAACAAATTAAATGGATAAAAGATACATGTTTTGCATTTTTATTGTTTCACTGAATAATTAATTTCAGAAAAGGTCTAAAGTTAACCATAAACAGAAAAATAGAACCTGAACAGATCAACACTTAAAGTTTCGAAACAAAAGTGTCGTCGTTGAAATGGGCTCGGCGAGATGAGTATACAGTAGGTAATGCAGGCAACAAAGAGAGGTACCCAAAATACCGAGGGGGGGATTTTAAAATCAGGAACTACTAAAGACTAGGAAGATGAAATTGAGGTATCGCTGGAAAGGTCTCTGCGAGGCGAGTTCACTACGTGCCATTACGTGCTAGCAGAAGGAAGCAAGCACCTGCCCGTTGGAGCAAGATCTGCACGGAATTGAACATCACATTCGATTCACACAGTTCTGTACTACCTTACACTTGCACTGCAGATAATGCAACTACTAGAAGATCAAATCTATCGCCCGAACAAATCTATGGACCACATTTTGCAATAGGGTTTACGTAAATAATCTGTCTTGCAGAAACAGAAGTATTACAAGGAATTATTAGCCTATAGTGCAGTATATTACATACACTTTTATTCAGTAATTATACTCTGATTAAAACATTAATAAACTAAACTGGGTGGCTCGACAGCCCCTAAAGGCCTTGGCCTGTCAGACGACTGTATTACGTCCAAATTATTTGAAGGTTACGTGGTGTGTCTGACGTGGTTTGGCCTCTTCTGACTTTTATGACCACAGTCCGCTACTTCTTTTATTCAAGTAGCTTCCCAACTGTCCTCACGATGCTGAGTCAACACTGAAATTTTGACACACCCCCGCTACCGGAAATCGAAGCCGGGACCGTTCGCACAGAAGTCGAGTGCGCTACCAACTAGGCTACGCAGGAGGCTATTAAATATTAATAATACTTCATATTATTGAGTTATGTTTCTTTTTATATATATATACTTTTCTTAACCAATGTGGATTGAGAAAAAATAGATCCACTTTCGACCAGACAAATCTTGGAGAAGAAATGGAAATACAATAGGACTGTTCACCAGCGATTCACTGATTTTAAGAAAGCGTATGTTTATTAAAAGAGAAAAGTTATGCAGTCTCCTGGTACGATTTGGAATTCTGAAGAAACGTGTTCAACTAGTGAGAATATGTCTCAGCGACCCCATAGGCAGTACACTGATAGTAACGGATATGTCAGATAGTTTCGAGAAACAAGGTGATGCCTTGTCACCACTACTGCTTAACTGAGTTTGAATATGCGATTCTAAAAAAATAGAGGACAAAAAGGGAATAGCATTGAATGACTTCAATCAATTGTTCCTGTACGCGACTACGGGGATGATGGTATTAAGAAGGGATTATATAGATGTATTACAAAGTAACATCGATGGTCTACAGGTAAACATAGATAAAACAAAATACAGTATACAGTATAATGGACTTCGACATTGGGAATGAAGGAAATAAATACATGACAATTAAGAATGAGAACATAGAGAAAGTAAACAAATTTAAATACTTAGGAGCATGCGTAAGAAGCAAAAACGAGGTCATGCATGGAAGAAATAAAAAATCTGTTAGTATCGAGCAACACATGTTTCTGTTCAGTCCAGAAACTTCTAACGTCGCCACTAATTTAAAAAAAGTTGAAATTTAAAATATATAGAACTGTTAGTATTCCGGTAATACTCAACGGCTGCGAAAGCTGAAGTAAGACCCTAGATGAACATAAATTACGAGTGTTTGAAAATAAGATAGAGATATACGGGTCGAGGAGACCGCATAATGACGAATACCACCGACTGAACGACTCACCCAATGTGTAAGATTAATGAAATCGCGACGACTATTGTGAGATGAGCAGGCCATGTAGCTCGGATGGGGGGAAAGCGAATATTATATTTTATATTTTTTGGAAAACGAAGGGATAGAGACCGTTGGGAAGACCGAGATAATGTTAGAAGTGATCTTTGAAGTACATGTTTGTGATGAGAACTGGCTTGATGTTCTCGATAATAGAATCCTGTGGCGAACGTTCGTTACTGTTGCGATGAACTTGCATGTTCCGTAAGCCATAAAGTAAGGAAATATGTAATGTGTCTTCTTCCAGTGAATACATAAAAGAGAAATACAGGTAAAAAGAAAGGAAATAGAAAGCCAAAATAGGTTCACATTGCACAAGGACCTTCGGACGATACACTTTGCTCCGGAAAAAATATCAACCATTTGTATCACAACCTATGTACACAATAGAGTCTGAACACAATATACTGTATTTTAAATCATGAGAATACATTTACGAGCCGTGTACTTCAGGTAAAAAAATCTATATATCTCATCTATGCTTCAAGTGAAAACAGAGGGAGCGAATTACAGGTCACTAGTGACTGATGTTGTGCAGGGACCGTGAAGGCATAGACAGGGAGATTGTAAACCACCACTGGTTCATGTTGCACACGAGGCTTCGGGTAATAGAGTACGGGTTTTGAAATACAGTGCTGGAAGATTTTACATTTTGATATTTCTCTTTCGTATGTACGAATAAATTAAAATTGTATATGTACAGTATGTACTATGTAACTTTAAATACATGTATTAAAGTTTTTTTTTAAGTTCTTATAAATACAGTAAAGGAGAAATTGTTTTGTTTATTTAAAATAAATATTTTTTTTAACACGTAGTACAGTACTAAACAACAGTATGTAAATCACTATGTTTCCGCTTTAACCGAATCACTGTTCGTCCCATCAAATTCGGTTTAAGGAGACTCTAGTGTAATTATTTTTAAAGTCGAAACTTCGAAAACCGACCTGGTTAGTGGATATTGTAAGATTTTTTTATATCTCTAGATCTGAACGCTTCGTTTGTTACGAAGAGTGATGTAGTTTATTTTACATATTGAAAAAGTGTTGTAGAATACGTTCATAGAGGTGGAACATGAAGCTATTATGCGCTTGGTATATATTCTTTTAAAAGCAAATAAACTTCAATAATCAATGGAAACATGTTTCGTTTCTTCATTTTGTTTAACTTATATGGAGCAGAGAAGTAGCTATGCCCGAAGCACCAATCTCAACGATGGCATCTTTCGAGGAGTGTTCTCACTGGGCCAAGGACGACAAATGTAGAAACAAGGCCTTGTTCTAGGATCCATACCGGTATTCTCATAGTGAAAGTAAGGAGGAAAACATGGAAAACCTCATTTTCGTCCGATACCCGGAAGTAGGATTATTTCTCACCCACCCGCCCATGATATAAATTCCGCGATTGTAACCACTAGACCCTAGGCCATTTTTTTAAATCAACAAAATACTTTCATTTTTGGCGATCTTGTGCGTGGAACCACAGAGTCTGGTCTTTCATTTCTAGTGGAACACACAAAATACATAGTACCACAGGAGAAGGAAGCAGCTGGCCACTGAGGGGGAGGAAGTACCCTATAACTTTTCCACTGGTTGTAAATCAATCCACCAAACCCAAAAAGGGATCTTCCTTTTCGAAGAGGTGAGACTAAGAAGTCAGTATTTTTTTTAACGAATTCATTTCCAACCACATTCTCCTTACTGAAGGTAAGAATACCAGCTTTTATTTAGCTCGAAGAATATAACACGTGTACATTGGATAAACATTATATTATTTGTGCCAGTTTTAATAACAATTTAATATTTTTTTCTCACTGTAACGATTTTTAATTCGAGAAAAAGAAAACATAATATTGATATAACAACACCTGGCAACACTTACGTACTTTCGCGGTGAGGCTCTTGAAAAAGTTTCTACAAACACCACCAGACGGTGCGACCAGCGGTTGACACTAATTCCATCTCGCGTCGTAGAAACAAATTACGAGCTCAGAGCTCCAAGCTTAAGCCAATTATTCCTTATAGCTTTGGAAGAGAATTGCGCGACTATTTTTTTTCTGTTTGTCTTTCTTTGTGGGTATTTGATAAGCTTTTTTGATATTTTCTATTTTGGGCTGGATTCCAATTGCTTGGACAACTTCCATAACAAGATCTTCTGTACTTTCTTCTTTAGTTTCTGGAATGCCTATTATTTCGATGTTTTCCTGTAGCTGTCGTTGTTCCATATCCCTTAATTTTCTTTCTAGTCGTTTTACAGATTGTTTCAGATTTCGATTTTCAGATTCAAGCATTTCTGATTTTGACGTCAGTCCAGTAACTGTCTTTTTCAGTTCTTCTATATCTTTTGGAAAATCGTCAAATTTCGATGCATGTAGCTCACACTTTCTTCGAGTTCACGAACAGTCTCACTGTTTTATTTCAATAAATGGCAACTTAGGATGGATTTCACTTACTTGTTGTACTAGTTTCTTCAAGTCGATTTTTTGGCCTTGCATTAATTCAAAGCTACTGCTTTCCTTGCATAACCTACACTTCCACTGATCTTTACGAGACCCCAATTTCGCTGTTTTTGTTAGTCGCGTTTTTTGTCTGTCACTGTATTTTGCCTGTCGCGATTTTGGTCGTTCGGCTTTTGTGCGACGCTGTTATTGTCTGTCGGTGTTTTTGCAATTCACGCTGTTTTGTTCTTGCTATTTTGGGGCGTCGCTGTTTTCGTACGTCACTGTTTCGGTGCGTCGGGGTCACTGTTTGTGAGCCACGATTTCGACGTCGCGGTTTTTGGATCGCTGTATTTCTGTGGCATTTTTTTATCGTCGCTGTTTTTGCCCCTCGTAGTTTTTGTGTGTCGCGGTATATATCTGTTGTTGTTTTTGCCTACAGTTGTTTTCGTACGTCGTTGTTTCGATGCGTCGGGGTCATTGTTTTGTGAGCCGCGGTTATTACTAGTCGCCTTTTTCGGGTCGCTGTATTGTCTGCCGCGTTTTTTATCGTCGCTGTTTTTGCCTGTCGCAGTTTCTGTGTGTCGCGGTTTTCGTCTGTCACCGTTCTTGTGCGTCGGGGATTTTCACTCCTTATTTTTTACTGTCGCTGTTTTTGCCTGTCGCTGCTTTTCGATGTCGCTGTTTTCGTGCGACGCAGGTTTTGTATGACGCTGTTTTTGGCTGTCTCGATTATGATCTGTCGCCGTTTTTGTGCATCGCGGTTTTGTTTGTCACTGTATTTGCTTGTAGCGGTTTTTGGTTCTTGCTACTTTTGAGCGTCGCGGCTTTTGTAGTCGCGGCTTTTGTCTGCCGCTGTTTCCGTACATCGCTGTTTCGGTGCGTCGGGGTGTTGGGGTCACTGTTTCGTGAGCCGCAAATTTGACGTTGCTGTTGTTACTACACTGACAATCAAAATAGACCTAAAGTATACGTAAAGTTCACAATATGTACCCAAAAAAGTTCACAATATGCTCCAGTTTTAGCACGTTTTTAATGCATAATATATGAACTTTTCGTTAAATTAATATTTACTCCGCAACATTTTTAGTGCATAATATATGCACTTCTGGTGTACTGATACATGCACAAACCGTTCACGTAAAATTGGCAAATGTACTAGAAGTGAACTCAAAACCAAGTGCAGATAATGTGAACTACAGTAAATATGAAGTTAATGTGTACAAAATGAGCACGGTGGGCCAGAATCTAACAAAAAGACACATTGAGCGCTTTAACAGCTCACCTTTTCTTCGGTAGGTTCACATAAAGTTCACATGCGTTCACAAAAAGTCCATTTTTGGTGAAGTTTTTGTGTACTTTTTGTTCTAGGAGTTTTTCAGTGTAGTCGTGGTTTTGGGGTCGTTGTATTGTCTTTCGCGGACTTTCCCTTCCATTGTTTTGTATGTCGTTGTTCTTGCCTGTCGCTGTTTTTGACTGTCGCTCCTTTTGTGCGTTGCGGTATTTGTCTCTCGCTCTTTTGTGTGTCTGGGATTTTGAGTCGATGTTTTTGACTGTCGCTGTTTTTATGCGTCGCGGTTCTTGTCTGTCGTGGCCTTTTCCCTGTCACTGTTTTTGGCTGTCGCTGTTTATGCACGTAGCTGTTTTTGTGCATCGGGGATTTTCAGTCGCTCTTTTTCCTGTCGTGTTGGTGCGTCGCGGTTTTTGTCTGTTGATGATTTTGCCTGTCGCGGTTTTTAGATATTGCTGTTTTCATCTGTTAAGGCCGCTTTAGACGATACAATTCCTCGTACGATGAATCTTAGCGAAAACAGTGTGCCAGTGTAAAAAGTAAAAGGTTGTGGATTTATACCATAGCATCTTGCCCTATTATAGCAACCTTGCTTTCACACTCTGGCACGACTGCTAATCGTAAGATTTATCGTAGCATAAATGTTGTCGTCTAAAGCGGTCTTTAGGATTTTTTTTTCATTTTGGAGACCCACCTTCCACCCCTGTCTCTATGCATTCTTTGCACAAAATGGGTTGTGCACTTCCAAGGGCGTGCAGCACGAGCAGTTATTCGCTCTCCCCATTTTGGGACAGGCAGTCCCTAGAGATTCTCGGATTGCCGGTGTTCCGACAGTCCGAGAAGCTCCTTTGTTCCCTCAGTTTTGACCTCAGGTGGTGCGGGACGGACTTTGGACCAGGCGTCCAGAATGTTCTCCTGGTCTTTATTCCTAATTTTGGAATTTTTCTTGGGGGGGATGCCCTACCATTATCTTTTATTTGCAATTTTATACAGAAAACATTTAACATATAGAACAACACACATACACACAAGGACAGCACAACATAGACGTCGACTCAAGATGGCTTCTTCTTCTTTTTCTGAAACGATAAGAAAAAGGGGGAGGGAAATGAAGCTGGACTGCAACGTAAGTGTTACTGGAATTTTCTCACAAAGTTTTTGCTGGTCCGTTCTGTTTTTCCGTTTCTGGTTCCCTTCCTCCTTTACTCACGAAGTTTGTCTTGTTCCTCAAGTCACAATCACATCACACACACGATACTTACAGGCTAATATATTTAAAAATGCTTGAATATTTGTGTCCCGGATTCCAGGTCACTCAAATTTAGTTTCTGTTTTATTTTTATTTTTCGGTTTCTTGTTTTAATCTTCTATTATATTTGGCCTCCCGTCACCAGTCACACACACGCACACTACTACTTGAGCGTCTCTTGCTGCTGGATTCCTGCAGCAAGGCACCCACCAGGACACCACTGGTTTCCAGCGGTCATACGCTCGCTCACTATTACACACTTTCACTGATCTTGATTTTGTGCACTATTGTTGATTTAGTTATTATTTTAATTTTTCTTTTTTCTTTAGTTTTGTTATTGGTTTACTTTAGTTTGCTTAGGTTATGTATTTCAGTTTCGGATTGTTCTAGTTCCCGGATTGTTCCATCCCGCCTGCTGATAGCGAAGTTCACGCTCGTCGAACCGGCGCGCAAACGCGCCTCGCCCGCGAGGTCCGCGTCACGTTTCCCTCCATGCGGTATCAGCTCCCTAACCTGTTTTCTATTGGTCAGCCTCTGGTCTTCGCCGCGCCCGGCCTCGGTCGCCTCCGGATATAAATTTCCTTCTGTGATACTCTGTTACTTTTTGGGTTATCTCCTGGAGAACAATCGCCAGTTCTGGTTGTTCTCAGAACTTCAGCGATTTCCATATCCTCCAGGAGAGTTCTTTGTTCGCCAACCAGGTTTTCTGTTTCTTCGTATTTTAGCATTACGTGTTCCGGGGTAGCGACCGACCCACAGGCGCGACACAGGTTATCCTCCACTATATTCATATCTTTCAGTTTCTGCCTGAATGGGCCATGTCCCGTGAGGAAGTGTAACAGACCTCCCGTAATCTCCACGTCGAGCTCCATCCTGCCAGCCACGTCCGGTATTATACTATATAATCTTCTAGCTTTCGGGCATTCTTGCCATAGATGCTGCCATGCATTGGTTAGTATTCCCTGCACATCCTGCTTGTTGTCATGCATGATCATGTAGTATCCTAGTGACTTTTTCGTTATTTTTCTTTTTGATCCAATACATAGCACCTAGCTTTTTTACTTGTAGGTGAAATGGCAGGGTTGCTGCAGCCACCTGGAGTGCCTCCACCGGCGTTGTTCTGTATGCTCCTGTGAGTCTTATCAGAAGTTGCCTTTGAGCACGGTTTATTGTTTGACTTTGTCTGACATCGTCCATCCGGTGGCTTCAGACACTGGCGGCGTATCCGACTAAAGACCTTATGATGACGTCATGGTATAGCTTAACAATTTTTATCGGTATCCTTAGTTCTTTTGTCGCAATGTTCACTAGTTTATGTGCGATTTTAATTGCTTTGCTTGATATCAATTCGGTGTATTTTCTGAAGTTTAACTTTTCGTCAAGTGTTATTCCTAAATATTTAAAAGTTTGTACTCTCTTAATTGTTTTATTATAGATTTTGATTATAGGTCCTCTGTTAAGATTAAGTTTTCCTTTAAATAGTACAAATTTTGTTTTCTCTGCTGAGACTGTTAATTTATTATTACTGCACCATGACGCCATTTCTCTTGTGACGGCGTTAGACTTTCTTTCTATCTCCAATCTGCTGTTTCCTTTTATTACCACCGCCAGGTCGTCCGCAAACCCTACCACCTGTTCTACCTCTTGTAGTTCATTAAGCATCTCCAGACATGGCTGGAAGGTTAGGTCCCAGAAGATCGGCCCCAGAACCGACCCCTGAGGACATCCTCTTGTCGGTCTTTTGCCCACAACTCCATCGGCCGCACTCACTTCTATTCTTCTATTACAAAAATGGTCTTTAATCACTTTCCAAATTTTGTGTGAATTTTTAGTTTCTTTTATCTCTCTCATTAGAGCTGGCCACCACAGGTTGTCGAACGCCCCCGCTATGTCAAAGAATATTCCTATAGTATATTTACACTCGTCATTATTAAGTTGCTGAATTTTGTTACAGAGCTCGTTGATGGCGTCTTCAGTAGATTTATTTTTCCTAAAACCAAATTGTAAATTGCATTCATTAATATTTGGCCTTTTATTATTTATCTTCCCTGCGATTACTTTTTTGAATATTTTACTTACGATGTTTAGCAGGCAGATAGGTCTATATGACTTAGGGTTTGTTCTATCCTTATCCTCGCCTTTCAGGAGTATAACCAGCTTTGCCTTCTTCCACGAGTTGGGGAAGATTCCTTGTTCTAAGCATTCGCGAGAAAGTCTTACGAGGTATGGAGTCCAGATATCTTTGTTTTCTTTGTAGATTTCGCTCTTTATATCATCTGGGCCTGGGGCCTTTCCATTTTTAAGACTTTTTATGGCTTGTTCAACGTCCCAGTTTGTAACGTTGAGCTCTTCATTATTTTCTTCCTCTTGCTCATGATTGTAGGTCTTGGAGGCTTCCCTCGTGAGTGTATTCTGCTCATTGTCGTCATTTTCTAAATCATCGGGGAACAATTTTGCGAAGAGTAACTCTGTCGTATCCTTCCAGCTGGTGGTAAACTGCCCATTATCGTTTTTCAAGGTGTTTAGGGTGCCTTTCGTCTTTATTTTACTCATCACAATCTTGTATGGTGTTCCCCATGGGTATAGACTAAGATTATCCTCTACGAATTTGTTCCAGGTTCTTTTTTTGTGTTCGCGTAGCTCTTTTTCGAATTGTTGTTTGATTTCCCTATACTTGTTTAGCCTGCTTTGCCTCAACTCGTGGTCTCCAGCCGCTCTGTAACTTCTTCTAGCTGCTTTTGTTTTTCTTTTTAGTTTATCTAATGCCGCTGTCCAATATGTTTTCTTCTTTTTAGTTCCACCTTTTTTATTTGGGATGGCTTCTTCGATGGCTTTCTTTGTGACCAGCTCTAGTTTCTCCGTCAAGTTATCAATATTACAGTTTATATCAATCTGTGGTAAGTGTAGTTTGTTATTAAATTCTTTCCAGTTTATTTTGTTTACATTATATTTAATGCCGTTTTGTCTTCTTCATCCTCTTCATGATCTTGTTGTTTTAGATTTATGTTAAATCCGATGGCATTATGGGCACTCGTTGTTGCATCTTCCACGACTCTTCAATTCGTTAAGTCATTATACACGTTTCCCCCGGACAAGGTTACATCGATATTTGACTACGCCCCAGCCCTGCCCCTAAATGTCGGCGGTTGTCCTTCTCTATTGTGGATGTTTAGGTTAAACTGTTGGATCATCTCTTCGAACATTTCTCCATTACCGTCAGATCCGGGGCAGTGCCACAGCGGGGACTTTGCATTCAGATCCCCCAAAATCAGTATATCCCTATTATTAAAAGCATTCAGAATATTCTACAGTCTCATTACAAACATCTCGGTCGGAAGAGAGAACTGACAGTAAATATTGACCACTAACAGCTTTCTCTTTTTAGTAGTTATCTCTAGACACTGGACCCACCTGTCCGAGTATTGGGCATGCTCTAGGGTTTCTATATTCTTATTGAATATCAGCGTTGCAACCATAGGATTCTCCTCCCTCGGCAGCACCGCCACGACATCTACCGGAAATCCCTGCAGTCTTCCCTTTCTGGTGTACGGTTCCTGTAGGCATGCTACGTCCACGTTCTCCTCTTCACATAGGTGTCTCAGCTCAGCGCATGCTAGTTTAGATCTATCCGCGTTGAGCTGGATGATATTAATCATGGTTTATGGTTGTCTAGTGTAGACGTAGCATGCAGGAAACTTTTCTGCTGGATTGATGGCTATCCGACCATAAGCCATGACAAACTGTCTATAGACGCTGTTCAGTCGGAAAGTCTCGTTTCTTCTTTC
The DNA here is from genome assembly GCA_022664845.1 of Lepisma saccharinum. Taxonomy (NCBI): domain Eukaryota; kingdom Metazoa; phylum Arthropoda; class Insecta; order Zygentoma; family Lepismatidae; genus Lepisma; species Lepisma saccharinum. Next base: position 28,613 of record JAGDQP010009354.1, on the reverse strand, counting down.
AAAAACCTTGTCTACCAGCTTGAGCAGGTCGCCTGGGTCCGAAGTAATTCCATCTGATTTTAGATTGGTTCTGTCTACCTCTCTTCAATTATGGGAAGGTGATGCTTTTCTTTTGTGGGTGTATGTTCCTTATAATGACTCTCAGTGCAGCCGTCAGAGTGTTGGTCTCCTCAAGTCTCGACAGGTTATAGTCCAGTCCAGGTGTACAGACTTCTGGGGTGAGATGCAATCATCTTCGTTTCTTGGTCCGTCAGCTCTCTCTCCCCCAGGTCAGGCATGTTCTGAGTAGTGTCTATTCCGTCTATTGTTTCCTTTTTCGGTATTTCTACGACTGCAGCATCGCTCCTATACTCCTTTACTTTACCTATTCTTTTGTAAAACTTCGGGATCCATGATTTCCAGCTCTTCTTCTTCCTGTACGTCCTTTCCTGTTCGGGTATAGTCTGCTTGTCCTCCCCGCTTTCTACCGAGTCGTCATTCGAATCCGCGGTCTGTTCCTCTTTTCCCTCTGTTCTACCCTCGTTTCTGTTTTCCGCTATATTTTCCTTGTTTATTTGATTTTGTTCTTCTAGATTTCTGATGTCTTCCAAATTACCTTTAATTGTCTCAAAGAGTAATTGGTCATTTATTACCATCTCGAGTCCGATGTTTTGGATTTTGTTTTCCCACCTCTTCATTATCTTTAAGACTTCCTTTGGGGTAGCTTTCCAAAGGCCCATTCCTATGACTGGTATTGTTATCTTCTTTCTTTTTGATCCTTGCATTGTTGACAGCAGATGCATAAGAAGATCCAGGTCGGCGAGAAAGTTTTGCTTCGAAGACTTAATATGCAGTACTCTGCAACCGTATCTGTTTTCACTAAAAAAGATTTCCAAAAACTGTTTGTCTCTAACTTCGATCTCCTCCCTCTCGTACTCATCCAGGTCAAAGCCGTTATGTGACAGGGCAACCACCTGGGCGAACCCTCTCGGGAAAGTTGCTAGTTCCGGGTTTACAAAGTGCAAAACTAATTGGTTTCTATCATCTAGGTGAATATGTTCTAATTTTTCTTTTAAGTATTTGTCCGTATCAATAGCCTTACTATGTATAATCCAATTGTTAAAAATATATTTTTTCTTATTGTTGTTAAATTCTGCCAATCTTTCTGTACTCCTTTTCTGTCTGTTTCTTCTTTTGTATTTTTTCTCCTCTCCTTCCGCTGGTGTTTGGTTAGGGTCCATAATCGAACTTTTCTATTGTTCGTTGGAGTTGCATCTTATATTGAGGACACTCCTGTTGTGCTTTTACCCCGCACTTCTTCCCTTTTTTATGACATGGTATACATACTTTATTTTTGTTTTTGTCCGGACATTCTAGTTTTTTATGGCCCTTTTCGCCACAATGGCCGCAACTTTCATAATCTCTGCAGTTCCGCGCGATATACCCGTAATCTTTACACTTCATACAAACCGTGACTACTAAGTAGTCCTTGACATTTGTAGCTTCATATCCAATGTATATTTTTGGTCTGCGGAGTAGGATTTCCCTCACCGATCGAGGGACCTCGATTACCAAGTGGTATCTGTCCCTGTCCCTCGGTCCCGTCTTGAATCTTGTTTTTATCAATTGCTTCTGTTCTTCCGTTATTTCTGGTAAGTTCCTCTCTATTAGTTCTTCTAATACCTCTTTCTCTTGTAGTTCCACTGGGATTCCGTAGACGATCATCAGCGGATTCTTCTTTTCCACTCTACTTATTGATTCGAAGCTTCTGCCAATTCCGGGGTGGTTGATCAGCTTCTCCTCATCTTGTGTGGTCGCTATCTGCAATACTAGGGCAGTTCTTGTTTGCACCATTTGGAAATTTATTTTATCATTTCTTCCAATAGTCCTCGTTAGCCTCATTCTTATGTCTCTTATCGATTCACCATCCTTCGGTTTTATTAGTATGGTAGGTTTTGGTTGTCTTTTGTTGGTTTCTATTATTTTTTTCTCCGGCAGTTCTTCTCTCTTCTTCAGCATGTCCGCAAACGTCGGTACGACCGCTGCTGTTGGTTTTGTTGTTTCATTCTTGAGGCTTCCATTCTCCCTGTACAATTTTTTTATTTCTTCCTCCAATTGAGTTATTTTTTCTTCTACATCCAATCTTCTATGTTCATTTTGTTGACTAATAATTTCTAATTCGTTGATCCTAATGGCTCCGTCGATATCCTGTTGTTTCTCTTCCTTCAATTTCCTTTCCAGATTTACGATCTCATTCCCTCTCTCCTCCACTTTAGTTTGCCACCTCACTAATTTAAGTTCCTCTCCTCTTAATCTGTCATTTTCTTTGCTAAGTTTGTTGTTGTTTCTCTCATGTTCTTCTATCTTTCCTTCCAGGTAAGCAACGCGTATCCTTAACTCTGTTGTTTGTTCCAGATCCTTGTGTCTTTTGTTCGCTTCTTCTTCCTCCGGTGTTCTTACTCTCTTCTTGCTTGTTTCGGGGTCTTGTCATAGTTGGTGTTCCAATCTCTTGGACGTCCATCGCCCCCCCCCCCACGGGACAGGCTTAATTTCCTTACCCTTCTTAACTCCATCGAAGTTTCTGATGCCTTATTTGCCTCTTCCCATTCGGCATTTACTTCTGCTACTATTTTGTCCTCCAGTTCTTTGTCCTCTTTGGATGATCTTGATTTATTTGCATTTATTTCTTTTTTTTTAATCTTTTCTGACCACTTCAGCTTATATGGATTAGTTGCTGATATTTCCTTCCCGTCCGAATTTCGAAAGTTTCTCCACTCGGTTTCGAGCTTCTTCATTCCGGATTTATTTATGTCCGTGTATTCCATTATGGCTCCCGTCGACAGCCTTCTTTTTAATCTATCTGTCATATCCGAGTTCACAAATTCGTAACCGTACACGAACTGGGTCCTTTCCTAATACTTACTATTGTGAGTGTCAGCAACAACATTCCCGGAGACGCAGTTCAGAGAGCACGAGACCCAGGAGGCCGTAGCGTCCGATGCCTCCTTGAACACGATAAAATTTGTTTAAGATACTGTTCTGTTCACTTTACGTCGCTTGGGTTACCAAGTTTGCCCGATCGTTATGCAACCAACCAAACTCAAATGCGTGGTTGGTTGCCTACCGCTAAGTTAATTCCGTTTAGTTTTTGTTATTTCTTTTAGTTCGTTCTTCCGGTTCCTTTTTTAAAATGCTGAGTAATGATTTTTCACATTATACTACGTACGTGTTTCCTTGAACGTGGCTTTTCTTGTGGTTCTATAAGATTTACGTGTACAACTTCGCCACTCAGTAACTCCCCTCCAAAAAATCGGGGGAAGTTGGTGCTTGCGCTAGTTTATGTCACACTTATATGGAAAAAGTTAACTTACTTGCTTTCCATGTCCAGTCCGTTTCTACCACATAAACAGCCGTTCAAACAGGAGCGACACCAACACACGCCTCTCCGCTAAGAATCACACCACTCAAGTTCCTTCTGTTACGATTACTGTGCGTCGCGGTTTTGGAGTAGCTGTTTTGTGAGTCGCGGATTTGGCGTCGCGGTTTTAGTCTTTCGCTATTTTAATAACTCGCTGTTATTGTACGTCGGTGTTTTGTGCGCCGCGGCTTTTGTTTCGCTGTTTCGCCATCGCTGCTTCGTCGGTCCACCGCCGAGAAAAACGTTTTTCTCTCTTCTTTTTAAAAAACAAAACTTTTGTTCAAAAACCTGTTACGTAATACATTTCTAATCAAAATGCGCATTTTTACGATGACGGAGAACAAAGAGTGCACTGTTAAAAGAGTGACGGTTTGTTCGAGGTTCCGCTGTACAACAAAATAATAATAGCATTATTCCAATTTGAGGGTATTTTTCTCTTTCTGAGGCACATTGAGAATAATTTGACGAGTTCTTCTTTCATCTTTTTACCTCCCATTTTAACATATCTGCTGTGAGTTCATCTTCCCCTGACGATCTTCCGTTCTTCATCCCACAAAGTATTTTATCCACTTCTTCTTTCATTACGTCTTGGACTTCTACATCATTTTTTCAGAATCTTCTTTTCCTAGTTCTGCATCGGAATAATACAATTATCTGTAAAATATATAGAGACAGAGACAACGTAACAAAAATATTTTATGTTATATACATATTTATAAAGAGTTGTATAAATGCATAATGAATACTCTTGTAAACAAGCAACTACATATAGGTTTCTTCTAATGAGTCTTCTGTAATACGGCTCTGAGAAGTATTATTTCAAATCGTATAATAACGTAGTCACGTCCCGCGGCTCCCCTCCCCGCACTTTTTCGAAAGTATAGGAAAAGCTATCGGCACGTAACAGGCATTTGAAAAATTGAATTTTAAACTAGGTTGGCAACACTAACAATTGGATGCTTGGGTACAGGGAACAACCACATTGTTTTGATTGTGTCGAATATGTATACTCAAAGCTTTGTGCGTATACATCGAACTGAATGAAAGTAGTACATTTTAAAATTGATTGGCAATACTGTCAACTGTGGGATCTGAAGTACCTCTATGACGCGTCTCAGTACGTAAATACAAAGTTTGGTCCTAATACGTTCAACGATATGGAAACAATTAAAAAATTTATTTTCTGAAATTGGTTGGCAACAGTGACAACTGCGGCGCCGGAAGTACCCACATAAACTATCCAAGTACCTAATGCACATGTCAAATTTGTAAATCAATTCAGATACGTCCAACGGTAACACATATGAAATCTATAATTTTTTAATTGTTTGGCAACCCTGATAAACTTCGGTGCCTGGAGTGCCTGTATGACCTGTTCCAGTACCTAATGAACGTGTATGTCAAATTTAGTGTAAATCAGTGCACACGTGTAGATTTGTATTAATAAAGGGATTTCTATAAGTTGAATATTAAAATAGATTGGCAACACTGACGACTGAGGTGTTTGAAGTCCTGGACACCAAAAACTTTCTTCTATTCTGTTGAATGATGTTTAAGCTAAGTTTGGGGCAAATACGATATGAAAGATTAAAAAAAAAATTTGGAAACACTGAAAACTTAAGCAACCCAAAAAGAAAAGAGTATATTAAAACAAAACAAAAGAAAATATTTATTGTCTCTTCTTGTTTTTTAAAAACTAAAACCTGGATCGCAATATTATAACGTTTCGATCTGTGTCGGTGTTTGCCTTTGTTGTAATTTGTCCCTTCGCTTAAATGTGGATATGATTGTTGTTAGTGTAGAGCAAGAGCAGTTTATTTTTGAACGAAGCGAATGCTTGCAAAATTTGCTACTTGAAAGATAAAGCAGGAATCTGATTATTATTATTATTATTTCACCTCCTAAAACAAGAATAGCGTTTTTTCATTACTGCAATTTTACTTTTCATGCCATTAACTAAAAGCAGAAATTACTCAAGAAAAATTTCCCTATATCTGAAGGCATTTTAAGAAAAGTTCCCTTTTTCCGTCTCGGCAAATTTTGAATATTTTTTTCCCTACGCCGAGGGAAATTTCCCTCCATCTGGCAACACTGTTGAGCCACTCGTACTTGAGTGTTTCTACTTTCAGTATAGCCAAGTTTTGCGAAGTTTGTATTTTTGGACCATTATAATAAATGAATGGTGTCGGGAGAAAACAGGGAATGTCAATTTCTGACGATTTTGTACTGTATAACTTATTATATTGGGGGAAACTGAGACTACAAAATGTCAAAGAACGAAGGGTTAAAACTCATAAATAACCACAGGAGACAATATTTCATATTTGATGAGCCGTTTAAACATTAAACGATTAAGGAGTTAAAATTTCATTTGCGCAAATCTGTTTTGAGATATTCCTTGTATTTTCCCGACACTCTTCAACTAACGGCTTCAATACGTCTCAATTCAATTGGTCTTAAATGTCTAAAATCCAGAAATATCCATGCCCCAGTCAGGATTCACATTATTCTCATTCCCAAACAACAAAATCGTAAAAACTTTGTTGTAGCATAGGATTTAAGCTTTTACGTTTGTATTCCATGTTTTCGGTTATCTACTGTTTATAATACCATCTAAATTCCCTCGGAGTGTACACATGCATCTTCATGGTGCGTGCATATCCTGTTACGGCGGATGCAGCGTCAAGTACTGTAATGTTGTGTGGATGTTAAATTGTGTTGTAAAAGTGTTTATTGTGAGTTTAAGCGCTCTGTTCCCTTTAGAAGATGCATAACATTAAGAAATCGAGTTATTATATGGTTACATTGCTGATAAAAAAGACTGCTGCGTAATATAGTGGTAGCACGTGAATATTTGCTTTACTTTTGACTTTTCTTGTTCCACATTGTCTGCCCATTAGTTTATCTCACGCTTCGCCACTGAATAATGACGCACTTTGACTTTCTTAGTTTCGTGTGCACACTAGTTTGTCCCGTGATAAGAGAAATTAGGTTCCCAGTGTACCCCTCCCCCCTGCCCACACACAAGAAAAGTGTAAATACACACCTTTCTCGCAAGATTTTTTTATCAGCTCGACGCGCAGGGCTGGGCAGCCATTTTGGCAACTTCCGGAGCACACTTGAAAACACTTCCTGTAGGAACAGCCCACTCTCGCTTATCCTGAATGATAAATAACATCGAGAAGCGCTCAACCCGGCAGCTACAGTTTGGTCTTGTGGTCAAGACGTTGGAAAGCTAATCTAAGGGTCCAAGGTTCAAACCCCGGCGTCGACTTTTCACATTTTTTTTTTTTTAAAGAAAATTAAAGTTTTTTCGTTTTATATGTAAATACACAAAATAAATTTAATAAAAGTTGTGATTTACAATTTTAAAAGATGCCACTAAAAGCTAGGATGTATATAAACCCACCAGGGCAGGATGCACACCGAGCGATAGCGAGGTGTGCAAGGGGGGGAGGGTGCGTCCGAAGGGAGCTGGGCGGCGTTAGCCGCGGGGGGGCGCAGCCCCCTGTTAGCGGTGGGCATACGCAAAAGTACTGTTTACTCAAAAGTTCTGCTTAGGCAAAAGTTCTGTGCCGTACCGGAAGTGTTTCCAAGTGTGCTCCGGAAGTTGCCAAAATGGATGCCCAGCCCTGCGCGCCGATCTGAAAAAAAAATCTTGCACCTTTCTCACCCAACCTTAACATCCACGTGTTTACTGGGAATGCAATTTATCGGACTTGAAACCTAACAGAATGTTTCTTTCATTTATCTCTCTCTCTCTCTAGTTTTGGCTGCCGCGTACCATTGTTGAAAACAAAATCCGAGTAACACCTGCAAACATCGCAATTAGAAACAAATATTGACTTCGCAGCCAAGATAATAAACAATTTGGGCTTTTTATCTAAACTCATAGAGTTAGGAATATAAATAGAGGGAACCTTAGGCTGTTTTGTTGGAGAGGGGAATGAAGTCTAGAGACGGAAGGTACGAGGCATTTCGACCATATTAACTGGCCCCATATTTAGATATCCTCTTTTCACAGTATTGCCTCTCTGAGGTGCGCTCATCCTCCTATCGAAAAAGGCAATCCTCACAGTACTCGGTATAGAGAGACTCTAATGAGGTCACACTAGATGGCTGCCGATGAACCGTAATTTGGCTTCATGTGACGTCATGTATGTTCTCTCTATATTCTTCCAAACTCTATGTCTAAACTGTTAAAAAGAACAGTAATATTTCAAAAATAACATTAGCTGAGCAAAATGTTAAGCATGTGCTAATGCACTGCCCGAAAAACTGTGCTAACAGAAGGTCACTTTTGAAAGCCTTGCACCGCTTACCAATTCCAAAGCCAATCTCCTTGGAAAATATATTATACGAACCTAATCAACAGACTGTCTACTTAATTAACAATTTCTTTCTAAAGATATAGAAAATACTATGATTATTTGACGCGTGTCTACTTTTAGTATACAATAGTTCATGTATATATCATCATCATATTCAGCCGTTTTCTATCCACTGCTGGATGAAGGCCTCCCCCTTTTCTTTCCACATATCTCGGTCTGCTGATATCCTCATCCATGTAGCTCCTGAAAAACGCTTGATTTCATCTACCCATCTTACATTTGGACGTCGTCTCGGTCGTTTCTTTTCTCTAGGAATCCACTGTAGTACATTTGTCGTCCACCTTCCATCTGTTCGTCTAGCTATGTGACCGGCCCATCTCCACTTCATCTTCTTCGCACTCTTGATTACATCCTCTACCTTTGTTTGTGCGCGAATCCATTCATTTCTCTTCCTGTCCCTCCTGGTTATTCCTAGCATGCACCTCTCCATTGCTCTTTGTGTGACTCTCAATCTTTGAGTCGTTTGCGCATTCAATGTCCAAGTTTCGCAGCCGTACATCATTACAGGTAAGACACATTGATTATAAACTTTACGCTTCAGACACATTGGAAGTTTGCTTTTGAAAATAAAGTGTAGTCTTCCAAAAGAACTCCACGCCATTTTACATCTTCTATTTATTTCATCAGTCAACTTTGCATTCGATGTTTTAAGCTGGCCTAGGTAAACATACTCATCAACTATGCCTATTGTCTCTCCGTTAATCTTCACTTCCTTCTTTGCAGCATGTTGGTTGTACATTACTTTTGTTTTACTTAAGTTCATTTTAAGGCCTATTTTCGAACTCTCGTTACTCAGTTCTTCCATTCTGGTTTGTAGTTCTTCTGCACTTGAAGCAAACAGGACTATATCATCAGCGAACCGTAAATGATGAAGATATTCGCCATTAATTTTAATTCCAACTTCATCCCAGTTTAAATTCTGGAACACTCTCTCCAGGACCGCACAAAACAGTTTCGGAGAAATTGAATCTCCTTGCCTTACCCCTTTTCCAACTTTAAATTTTTCACTTTCTTGATGCAGTCTAATGACAGAAGTGGCAGTCGAGTAAATGTTTCGCAGTAACTTGATGTATGCACTTTCGATGCCTTGATGTTCAAGTGATTTAAGTACTGCTGACAAGGAGACCGAATCGAAAGCTTTTTCAAAATCTATGAATCCCAAACATAGTGGTAGTTCATCTTTATTAGTCCTTTCCATAACTTCATTCAATGTTTGTATGTGGTCCATTGTGCTAAATCCACGACGAAATCCGGCTTGTTCCCTTCCCTGGTTAAAATCTAAGTCTCGTTCAATACGATTCAAAATAACTTTGGTGAACATTTTGTATAGGACTGACAGTAAACTAATTGGTCTGTAGTTTTCGACGCGTTCTTTGTCCCCTTTCTTGTACAACAAAATGATAACGGCATTGTTCCAACTTGACGGTATTTCTCTCTTCCTCAGGCACATTGAGAATAATTTCGCAAGTTCCTCTTTCATTTTTTCACCTCCCCATTTAAACATCTCTGCTGTGAGTCCATCTTCTCCTGGTGATTTTCCGTTCTTCATCCCTCGAAGTACTTTATCCACTTCTTTCATTACGTCTGGGACTTCTACATCATTTTCTTCTAAGTCTTTATTTCCTAGCTCTTCCTCGGAGTAGTACAATTCTGTGTAGAAATTTTCAAATACGTTTATAATTTCTTCCTTATTTCGTGTTACGGTCCCGTCTGGTCTCTTAACTGCAATTATTTGCTTTTTCCCTATCATAAGCTGCTGTTTGGCTTTCTTCAAATTCTTGTTTTCCTCGATTGTATTTCTAACAAGATTTTCGTTATATCTTCGTACATCCTGTCTTATTTTCTTTCTTACGGTTTTATTTAGTTCTATGTACTCAATCCTCTTTATGCAATTTTCCTCTTCCTTCATTTCCCTTCTTTTCTTCATCAAGAGTTTAGTTTCTTCTGAGATTTTGCTCTCTTTTTTTCTTTCTGGTACCTGCTATCTCCTTGGCTGTTTCTCTTATTATCTCAGTCAGTATTTTATTTCTGCTATCGATGTCTTCTTCATCCTCTAACTCTTCCAAGGTGCTGAATCTGTTGCTTAGTTCTATCTCGAATGTCTGTCTGTGTTTTCCAAGATTTTCCAGATCTAAAACTGACGGTTTTCCTCTGAGAAGCTTCTTTCTCTCTAGTCTAGTATTTAGTTTCAGCTTACATCTCACCATCCTATGATCACTCTAGATTTTGAAACTGTTGAGAACAGACACGTCTTGCAGAATTTCCCTGTTGTTTGATAGAACGTAGTCTATTTCGTTTTTGGTCCCATTTGGGCCTTTCCATGTCCACTTCCTCTGGGGCGGTTTCTTGAAGAATGTATTGGAAATGAACAGTCTGTTGGCTTCTGAGAATTCTACTAACTTCTCTCCTCTCTTGTTTCTTTTGCCAAATCCAAAGTTTCCCACTTTCGTGTCACTGCTCTGCTTGGTTCCTGCCGTTGCCAGCTGCATTCGGTCCTCCGGGCAATGAGGACCTCCGAGGCTGTTTCCTTGCTTGTACCATCATATGTAAAGAAAGGAGGGGGTGCTGACATTTGACTCACCATGCTGTCAGCTAATGCGGGTTGGTGAGCAGCCCATCCATGTTCGTTCGCCAAGCTGTTGCTTGGGTACTAACAGGCCCCACGACGTGAACGTATGGATTGGACATTAGGCGTCTACCCTGGTCGGTTCCCTTAAGTCTCAGCAAGAGGAATTAAGGGATCTCCTCCCAGTTAGTGGCAGAAGCCTTTTGGGGCGACAGTCCCGGTTTGCCGGTCCTGTCCCGGTTTCCCGGCCTCATATATATATATATAATACACAGCCATATTCAATCCACTACTGGATGAGGCCTCTCCCGGAGGGAGGAGGTGGTCTACTGCTCCCACGCTGACCAGACGTGTTGGGAGAGGAGAGCCGAAGCCCTCAACTGTGATCGCTAAATCTTTATTCAGGTAGCTCCCCAATTGGCCTCACGACGCTGGGTGGACGCCGCACAGGCAACACCATCTGGAGTGCTGAAACGGTCACCCATCCAAACACTGACCAGACCCAGAGCTGCTTGACTTCGGTGATCTTACGGGAACCGGTAGACCAGCTCGGCTAGGGCGTTGCCCATATATATATATAAAATTCATTGCTTGTATCTGCATGAAGACTAATGACCTTGAATTTCATGTAATATTTTCTGCTTCCTGAATATGTCTCTATAGAGCATTGAAATGGATATCTAGTGAATTGTTTTGTTGAGTAAAGGCCACTTTAGACGAAACAATTTCTCGTACGATGAATCTTAGCGAAAGCAGTGTGCAAGCGCAAAAAAGAAAAAAGTTATGGATTTATACCATAGCATCTTGCCCTATTGTAGCATTCTTGCTTTCACAGTCTGGCACTACTGCTAATCGTAAGATTCATCGTAGCATAAATACTGTCGTCTAAAGGGGCCTTAAGAAACGAGCCTTGTTATTTCTTGCATTTTAATGTAAATTGTACAGTAGATAAACTTCATTTTACAATTAACATATGTAAAACATTATTAAAGTTATTGCTTAAAGGTCAGCTATAATGTTACACAGAATAAGTTTTTAATAAAATCATGTAACCCATTATCTGAAGATAATTCCATAACATTAAGAAATCTCTTGTGAAATACTGTTTAACATGACAATCAGAACGATATGTATTGTCCCCTAATACTGAGAAAAAAATGTATCTCAATCTCTGACTTAGCTACAACTATGTTAAAATATTGTAAGCTTGAAACCGTTTTCATTTGTAACACGGCTATGTATTGCATTAACTCCATAAACGACGTACCCTTTATGAGCGGTCGATGGTAAACAAGAAAGTCAAGTCAAATAAAAAAAAACAGTTATAACAATTTAACAAAAAAAAAAAAACTTTTACAAGAATAACAGTAATTTTACCCATCTTTATTCCAGTTGCCAATTTGAAATATTGGTTGCATATCGGAAATCTAATGCAGAAAACCCGGAATCGAATACTGGTGTGTTTTTTTTATATAATCTTTTCCTTTAAGAAAAATAACTTTAAGAATATTCATATATGATATTCAACCATTTTCTATCCACTGCTGGATGAAGGCCTCCTGCTTTTCTTTCCACATATCTCGGTCTGCTGCTCTCCTCATCCATGCACCTCCTGAAAAACGCTTGATTTCATCTACCCATGTTTCATTTGAACGTCATTCCAGTCGTTTCTTTATATATATAGAAATTAGTGACCAGGGGCATGTGGAGGTTAGGTAAGTCAGGTGTTTTTTTTTATTGCACACTCGATTAACTCGTGTTTTTTCAAGCTTCCAAAAATAGGACTTTCTGCGTTTACACGCTGGTGTAAAGACCTGACAGTTGGCAACATTGTCTCTATGGCAACCGTAGATAGAAACAAAACATTGAAAACAACATGAAAGCAGTGAACCGGTTCCGCTGTTATCATACCCGTTTGGATAAATATTTGCTTATTTTATTAATGTGGATCGCTGTCCTCACTTTTCAGATCATTTTAAATTTACGTTTTAAGTCGTATGCATATTCGATCTGGGAAGAAATGTTGGAACTTGTGATTTTTAAAAGGAACAATTCACGGAAAATCGCTTTTTGAAAACGTCATCCGAGAACTGGTGAGTGAATAGTAGGTACTACTAAGCCCGTGTGTACCGTGAGGTGCGTGTATTGAGATTGAGAGGTTACTTCTCAGTTCTGTAGACATGAGGGAGGAGTCATAGCTTTCTTGTGTTTGGCATGACAATTTCAATAGCCAATGTGAAGTAGGTAGTAAAAGCGTTGCCAGTAGCATTTATGAACTGTAAGTCGAAAACACCGAGCTTTCTTTTTTCCTTGGGGTGGGGGATGAACTTGAGCTTGTAAAGTATTGAAACTATCATATTCATCTCAGCGAACCCGAAAAGTATAGAATGAATACTAATATTAGTAGTTTTCAATTATTGATAGAATGTCATCCCATTCCCCATGTTTTTCTTATGGGGACCTTGCACGCCCATAGCTCAGCCCAGTGGTGACCTAGACATGATATTGTATTTTTGCTATAATCTACAGACCATATGTAATTGAATGAACCATTGACCTTGTCCATCCTATGTATGGTTCGTTAGAAGTAAGCGTCCCATTACTCATTTCTATATATAGATTGATGTCCGACATCTAATCTGAATAATCTTATACGCAATTGTGAATATATCTACTTATATTTTCTGCACAGAAAGCTTCACTAAATTGTCCTGCTAATATTATAATCCTGTGCAAACACAAAACGAACTTAACATGCACTAATAATTATTCCATCAACTTGAATATAAACTTAGTAGTAATAATTAATACAAACAACAACAAAACACGATATGTTCACAGTTACGTCAAATTATCAACATTATTAATAGTCGGACAGCGACTCCGAGCCCACTGATACTACATAATGCTTCAATCTGCCTCAAACCAATTCGAACCTGACATAGACCCAAGGTGAATCCTTCCTGTTCATTGTCTCTCAAAATTATGCTGGCTTTCACAAATCTACATATGTAAATTATATTAAACTCTATAATAAGCTACCTATAAATATTAAATATATACCAAACCTTAATAGATTTAAATCTGAATTTTGTACATTCCTTAAGATCAAATGTTACTAGTGTGTAGAGGATTTCTTAAATGATATGTAGAAAGTGTATTTACTCTGTAATGACGCATGCTATACTTACTCGAGGCACAGCCTCAGCATTGTAAGTCTATGCAAAAGAATTAAATTATGAATTACTTCATACTACACTAATAGATATCTTTGAAGCGGCACATCTCTTCGCTCAACACTTTGAAGTTAAACTGTAATCGAGGTCGTATGTAAACTTTGAATTCTTCTACTATCTCCAACTCCTGTTCCTGGAGTAAAAAAAGTGTACAAGCCTGTAACCAATTATGGAACTTACGTGAAGGATATAGATAACTGGTCCACCTATATAAGAACACAGAGATATTTTGAAAACTCGAACCAACCTTTCAGCAAGTACTCTAGCCAACTGGTACATCTGTTACAATATATTTTTCTCTTAGTTTTATTATTTACACTCACTTTTTTCAAGGGTGTAGATAACTGGTCCACCACCCAGAGGTTAAGTTTCGGCAACTGACTCTCCAGGATTGAGCCCTTATATTAATATGTTGTTTCTTCAACATATTAATGAAAAAAACCCAATCCTTGAGAGTCAGTGTACTCGAAACTTGCCCTCTGGATGGTGGACTAGTAACCTGGGGTTCACTTTAGCAGACAGTCCTCAAAAATGGAAAATTTACAGCTGGAATAGAGTATTCATGTGGGTGTTCAGGTTTTCCTTTTGGTAACTAGTTTTTGAGTGGCGGTTACAGGCTAACCAATGTGGAAATTTTTTTTCGCAACCCTAGTTCCGTAGTATACCTCACATAACCTAACTCAATGTAGGCCAACTACATGAAAATCTGCGCAAAAATGGGAAAAACTAGTAATATCTTTGAGGACCGTCTGCTAAAGTAGCGTCGTAACCTGGAATACGACCCCCCCCCCCCGAAAAAAAAAATCGAAAACTACTAACCGATCAAAATTTCACCCTTTCCATAAAACTACACCAGTAACAGAAAACAATAATTACTGCTATATCAGTACAAAACTTACTATTTTAAAATTTCTGGGTGTACTTCACCCCCCCCCCCCCATGTCCCCTATTAAAAAGAAATTAAACAAAACTTCAGACGACAATTACAGATATGGATTCCTATTCGTGAAACTGTGTCTACGAAGGGTGACATTCCACACGTCATAAGTTTATTTTAACAATGTTAAAGCAAACTAATCTAACTTTACCTTTCCTGAAATCAGTAATTTGTAAGGTGGACCACCCAAGGAACCCTCCTCCAAATATATTCTTCCTAAGCCAAGACTCAATAACATTGTAAATAATTCGATAGGGCTAGTTTTTCATTGTCTGGTTAAAGTTCAGGTTAGCTAGTAACTAACAGTTAAACTCTAACTGGTGGTTTACCCGTTTTTCAATGTCTAGTTAAGAGATAACCAACAGTTAAGTTGAGCAAACTGGTAGTTAAATTAACCCCTACTTCTTCTTCCAGTTAGCGCGTTAACTAGAGGTTTAAAAACCGTTTGGCAGGCAATTGCCACCTGTGAAAGATGTTGCATATGATTTCAGATTTACTCTCTTCCGATGAGGGTGATACAATTGCAGTAGAACGCATAAATTGAACTTCACGGTTCTTTACTAACATTTTCACGTTTTTTTTTTCTCCATTTTTAGCTTCAGATTCAGTTAGGTGCGGTATGAAAATTTTCGTTTAGTGTTAGGCGGGGCATGAAGTTGTGTTTATACTTCCCCAAAATGTAGAAGTTACAAGAATGTTGGAAGTGTGTGGTGTTAATACGCGAAAACTTTGCTTTTGGAGCTTCAAAGAATATAAAATTTGCAGGAATGTAATATTTTCAATGTGTTGAAACATTGAAACGGAAAATATAACAAAGGTTGGAGTCACGGATTGGAAGTGTGAAGGAGCAAAAAAGTGTCTGGAAATGAGCTTTCGAGTTGTGAAAGAGCATATTGAATGAATGTTAAAAATCAAGTGCATCGCGTATAATTAAAAACATTTGACTTCACTACTCGACATGTGTCCGTAATTTTTCTAGCAAGATGCGTGTCATTCATAACATGAAGTGTGTGATCTTTCGTATTTTTCCGCATCTCGCCATATTTGTACGTGCTGATCAATTCGAGTGCGTATTTAACGAAATAATAATGACCCATATGATTTCAAAACGCTTTTTGGATTGCTAGTTGTTGCTAGGTGTTGTGTGTGAATTATTTACAAGAGAATGAGTAGTGTAGGGCGTACATATGTATCAATAGTTGATGGAAGCTGTGGTTCCGAAAGTCAAGGATATCCGTATGATTTTGAGACAAACTCATAATATTTCATCAAATGATACTGAAAATAGACAATAAAACATAAACGATAATCTTTTCTTGATGACCCGCAGCTTCCACAAGTTATTGACCCGTGTACAAACTATATCACACATTACCTTGCAAATAATTATTACTGGCGCTTCTATAAACTCCTAGTGACAGTTAGCAAAATGAAAAATGGCACGGGAAGTTGTGTCACTATTATTTCGTTAAATATTCAATTAAGTTGGTCAACACATGAACATGGCGGAGTGGGGGACTTCTAATGGCGATACTTCGTCCTATGAATGATACTATTTTGCTACAAAAATCTTGGACATCATGTCGAGTGAGTGAATACGATTATTTAAATCAGGATAGATTATTCTGTGGGGTATACGAGTTGCGCATGACGTTTAACACATACTCCATATGCTCATCCCCGACACGCAAGTAGCTGAATAGTCCCAAGTACTTTTCGCTCTTTCAATCTCATTTCATAATTCCATTACTCAAAACTTCGTTATATTTTGCAATTCAACACTTCCATTCACGTTGGAAATGTTTGTTAGATTTGTGTTGCAAATTTTAGATTTTTTTTTGCGAGACATTAAGTAAAGTGTACCCAGTAAATAAGCCTAATGGATTCAAGATGATTAAATATTCCATTACCTCAGTTCGTGAATTATTTACAAGGGAATGAGTAGTGTAAAGCGTACACATTAATCACTAACTGGCGGACGCTGGGGTTCCAAAAGTGAAGTTTATCCGTCTGATTAAAAAAAAAAAAAAAGTAAAATTTACACGAGAAGTAACTTCCCCAACGTGCCTAGAAGTGTTGAAATCCCAAATATATCAGTTTCGGGTAATGAATGTGTGAAATGAAAGTGAAATAGCTAGTGATTACTTAGCTTCTTACGCGATGGAGAACCATCATATGCAGCACGACTTAATCCCTATGTACCTCGCCTATAATAAAAAATATCGAACCTGACTTTAACTAACCCTCTTCCCTTGACCAAGATATCCGTGTTTTTTGTAGTAAAATATGTGTTATTCATAACACAAAGTTTCGCTATAACTCCGCATTGTGTTATGTGTATTACATGTTGATCAACTGCGCATTTAACGAAATGATAATTGCATATAGCTTTACGTAGCACGTTTTGAATCCGGTTTGCCAGTAGGTGTATCTCTGGTAATTATTTGCAAGAAAACTTTGTAAACTTTATTTTGCCCGTGCCATTTTAGTACCTTTGAAATCGGCCCGTCACGATTATGAATGTGAAGCTAGTTAAAATTAACATCCATACCCAGCCGGGATACGAACTCGGGATCTTCAAGTCACTGATTTAGTGCCCCAAAGCATACGGCTACCAGGTCGCCTGGTAATTAATTATATGTAAGGGAAGAAGTGGTATAGAGCGTGCATATGGCGCGGAATCTGCGCGCCACAATGTGAAGTTTATATCTTATTTTCCAGTGTATAAGAATATGCGGGCCAGCAATCTACAACCGTCACGTCTACGTATTTTTTAGGTAGTAACTCACTCTTCAAAGATGTGTTTACTACATAATTTCTTTATTCCGCATATCACTTAATGCAATCTAACCTTCATATTTCTTAATTCAGAAACTAGTTAATTTGGAACGTATTTTGTTTGTGATTTACTGTGCTATCCTCTTTTCTACTGTTTTCATAATTCCTGAAAAACTCTCTAGATGGCGAAATAGTAGAATCCCATTGCCAACTGTTGTTCGGTTCTAACTAACCTCCAATTAACTAACCATCAGTTAAAAGGCAATTGAAAACCGAGTAACAAAATTAAAGTTTAGGTTAACTTTAACTAACAGTTAGTTAACTGCAAGTATAACTGGACAATGAAAAACTAGGCCTAATGCTAACAATTCTAACTTTACCTAACCTGAAGCGGTGTATGTATGGCAAAAGCAGTATCAGGCCAGGCAATTGTAAGAAAAAAAACTTGTGAAAACCATTGGTAGAACGAACATCTTCAGAAACACATCAGAAGCTGATTATAATTCACAGTAACTTCTTAAATATATAAAAATTGTTACACTCACCAAGAAAATTTTACTAATTCCGTACACCAAACGAGAAACGTCAAACGGACTGCAGCAAAATTAAAACACATCACATTTCTGTCACATAACACTGACAACCAATTAGCAGGCACAATACGGATTGAATGAAATGTCATATGACTCCAGGAACCATTCACATTAAACCTTTGATAGATAAGAAACAGCTGCTAAGAAGATCATAACAGCACGTTGGAATAAGGCGAAACTGTATTTGGAAACACGCGTAAGTGATATTAAAAATACAAACATAAGTGTAGGATAAAAATAAATTAATTTACATAAACTTACAAGCTGTGAATATGTCAAACGTAAGTTCTATATGAACCACGTAACTAACATAAGACTGTTACTCCAGTATAAATCGAATGTAATCTTAATGTATTGAGACAACGAAAAAGATAAAAACTGAGTGTGAATAATAAAACGAAGAGAAACATATATTGTGATAGATGTACCAGTAAGCTAGAGTACTTGCTGAAAGATTGGTTCGAGTTTTAAAAAGATCTGTGGACCAGTTATCTACACCTTTCACCACCTTTTCTCTTTTTCGTTCTCTCGATATAATAAGATTACATTCGATTTATACAGGAGTAGCAGTCTTTTGTTATTTACGGAGTTGAAATAGAATTTACGTTTGAAATATTCACAGCTTGTATGTTTATGTAAAATAATTTATTTATTTTTATCCTAAATTTATGTTTGTATCTTTAATATCACTTACATGTGTTTCCAAATACAGTTTCGCCTTATTCCAACTTGCTGTTATGATCTTAGCAGCTGTTTCATATCTATCAAAGGTTTAATGTGAATGGTTCCTGGAGTCACATGACATTTCATTCAATCCGTATTTTTCCTGCTAATTGGTTGTCAGTGTTTATGTGACAGAAATGTGTGTGTTTTTTTTTTAATTCTGCTGCAGTCCGTTTGACGTTTCTCGTTTTGGTGTACGGAATTAGTAAAATTGCTTGGTGAGTGTAACGATTTTTATATATTTATGAAGTTACTGTGAATTATAATCAGCGTTTTTTCGTGTTTCTGGCTGAATTAGGATAATAATAATCACTGCACTAATTGTGTCCACACAATCTCTCGCTTTCCTCACCACCGCACATAGAAAAACAAGTTAATTTCTGTCGTTCCTGCGTGAAATCCGATTATATTTCTGAAACATGGCGTGAAGTTCCCGCAGATGTACTGCCCTCTGGTCAGCAGGAAATGGAATGTCAGGCAAGATCAAGTAGGTGGCGGCGTCAAGCGGATGAGCTGGGAAATGCGTGAAGAGTACTGTAGCTGATCTTGGCGGGTTGGAAGAGAGAGAGAGAGAGACAGACAGAAAGTGGGTTAAATGTTTGCATCAGCTGGAGCGAAATAATGCGTGCGTTGGCTTCCAAAGGGCTGTAGCAGGTACATGGAGAAATTCTGCTACATGCCGCTACCGCTTTTTGTGTATTCTACGTTGCCATACCTTTGACATTGTCGTTAGGAAAACTACCGGTACATTGGATGCGGGTTTATTTTTTCACTAAGTGTAGTATGGCTGACTGCTCTCTTTTGATGCAATAAATGAATAGGAAACTTTAAGTCAAAGTTGAAAAAGAAATCACGATTTAAAAAAAGTTTTGTAGATTTTTTTTATTTAAATCAATTTTTCACGCTTCGATAGGGAAGATAACCATGGAAAATAGGGTATTACAACAATTTGTAATAATTTTGAAAATGAAAGGAAGACATGACGTTTGAGACTGGTGGCACATTGTACACAGGAAATTTAACACGAGGAAAATTCTACGTTACTTTCGTCGATACACGAATGGAGTGGTTTCCGAGGGGTATATACCTTAAGTCCGATAAAGGAACAGCTTCTACGTATCAACTTAAAAAACAAAACAAAAAAAAAAAAATATTACGTGTATCTTAATTTCTTTCTAAGTAAATGCTCTTACCTCTTTTCTCCAGGTTACATTTCCGAAACGAAATTTTCTAGGATTTAAGTTTACTACATGATAATATTCCATAAAACATTAGAGCTATCTTGAGACCGCGGTGGCTCAGTAGTAGAGCACTCACCTATGGTGCGTGGTGGTCCCCGGTTTGATCTCGGCTCGTATCAAGTGAGTTCTGTGGTGAACAAACACCGTGTGTCTTAGTTTTATTGGGGTTTTCCCGTTTTTTCCCACTTTTTTTTCATTCCACCAATTCTCCCATCATATCCATTCGGCCTGGACCAAAGTTGCCTAAAGATCTTAAATAAACTTCAATTCAGTGAGAGAGATTTAATATAGTCAAATCAATATTGGATACTCAGCTTTGCATGCCGACCACGCGGCCTTGTGGTTTGAGGTATTAGGACAGCGACTGGAAGTTCACGGGTTCGAATGTGTGTGGATTTTAACTAGCAGAGGCTTACTTAGGACGTGACGGGCCGAAGTCAAAATTTACTAGAATAAACTTTACTGATTTTTTTTATCAGCTTTACATTTTTATTCTTCAGCATACACATTGCTAAACTTTACACGTTCATTAAGCATAAATTGTTTCTGAACAATTTATAAAGAAATTAAATAGTCTGATACAAATATATTTTGCCTAATAAGTAGGTAGAAAGTACGAAACACAATCTCTGTTTTCTAAACAAAATATGGATCTTTTGTTTTTTGTGTTCGTTTTTCATATGAATTACCAAAATAAACATATTTGTAATACAAATTGTAAACTTATAATGTGATTTGAGCTCCTACGTTCTCTTTAAAAAAATGTTCGCTTGAACCAATCAAATAATTTGTTAAAATTCTCAGCACATCTCGGCTGTTTGGTTTACGTTACTTAGAGACTATTATCACATAAGGACCGAGGAAAATGTACGGTATTACCTACAAGTCTGCAAGAGTGTTAAACAACGCAATCGAACAATTGTTAGTGTCTGGGTTTTATTCAAATATTGTGAACACAACGTTAATATGCTTACTTTGTTTCAGATCCTCCTAGCAAAAGAAATCTGTGAAAGTGTTCAATAAAAGTAACTTTTTCACGAAATTCCCTTTATAATAAAGGGATCTGTTTTTATAGGAACTTTGAAAATAGAAATACACAGTTTAAAATGGAGTACAAAATTTGGAACAGACCATAAAATAAAATAAAAAAATAGTGCTGTTAGGGCAATGGATAGACCTCCATTAGTACTACTACTACAATTTTTTAAAAAAAAGAAAAATAGTCACATTAAAGTAACATCTTATCATTGATTTTAATGCTATTTTCTTCTTACTTTTCAGCTATCTTGCTGTGATTAATACCAAAGAAGCAAGATGTCTATCACAGAAATACAGCCTCGTTTTCTTTATGGACTAAGAACTAATATAAGAAATAGTGCTGCCTATATTACTGATCAAACTATTCTCTATCCTGTTGGATCAGTTCTTGCCTTACACAACATCGGACAAAAGCATCAGTATTTTATACGGTTGCAAAATAAAGTTGTTAATCTTATTACGGTCAGCTCTAACAGGTTAGTAGTGAGTTTATATCCCTTTGTAATATAAGCTCAGTGTTACAAAAGTATCAGTTACTATTGTTAAACTGAAGCAGTGAAGATTGTTATTATTTAATAATTATCTCTGTAGTTTCTAAGAGTCTTCATTATCACCAAAATCATACAATGAATGTAATGATATTTGTTTATAGGAAGAAAGACGTCTTGTGAATTTATGTAGTAGACACGACTATTTATGTAAAGTGGGAATGGTTTATAAAACAATGTGGAAAGTTGCACCAAGAGCAAAATGGTAGGTAGATATTTCAATGAAAAGATCTTCTTCTCATCCGTTGGGAAGAAATCAAAAGAATCACACTTTTCAGGAAGCGAGAAAAACGTGCGGCTGCGTATGAGATTCTATAGAGAACCGCAAATCATGAGTTCGCGTACAGCCATACTGGTGTCGCAAATTTGACAAATTTGAAAACTGACCAACATGTTATTTGAATGGGCTTTCTTTAAATACAAAAATTAATTTTAAAAAAATCATTATTTAATCTGTTCCTTTACTTGTACCGACTTCGTACAAGTTCACAAAATACTCAAGAAACTCGTGAGTATTTTATTGGTAGTGCATTTATACTCATACTGTATTTTAGGCATACTTAACGAATTATTTTTCTCAAACAATAACAGATGTTTTTCTTTTCTATGAGAATTGGCAAAATTTATTTCCTGTACAAATTTTTCTGTTTCTTATAAATGTGTCATTGGTACGCAGCTCGATAGTTATGTATTTTTCCATCAAGCCAAAGGAAAAAAAAAAAATCATAGCGAGATCAATGAAAGGACGTATTTGTGAATACAAATTTATTCCAATCTATGATATTTTACTAACTTGTTTGAGCAAATGTAGTGGAAAGTTTCTACCACAGCTTGTTAAACCTATTGAAAAGGAAAAGGCATTTCCTTTCAAAACACTAAAGATTTCAAAACACTTTCATATCACAAGTCGTCGATCAGAAGTGAAAAATTACACATTCTTCTACAGTCTAGCGGGAGCTTGCTTTACCTTTTGAAATGTTTCTAGTATTTAAAAATATTTAATATATTCCTTCTGTTTTATTGGTTACCATTTGGCTGATTCCATTTCAAATCGTCCAGGCAAGAGTAAAATAGTCCCCATCATGGTCTCAGATTCCTTTCATATTTTTTACACGGGATCTACGTGCAAAATTATTAGACCCATATTTTTTCTTTTTACCCCAAAAAATTTTTTCCTTCGATTAATAGTCTTTCAAAATGGCCGGGCTCAGCACGAGTAGTTCGAAAAAGCAAAAATTATGTCAAGTTTAAAAGTTTATTATGGAGAAACTAATGTACTTTGTAACATACGCTGAATGGTAGGAAGAAAACAAAGTAGTGTGCTTCACTGGAAGGTAAAATTTCGCCTAGTGCTCCAATAGTATCCGCGCAATTAACTCGCAATGTTGCCAACTTTTAAAGATTTTTTTACTAACTTTAGATACATTTTTTTCGATACCCATGGGTCGTACGACCATTTGCTTCCACCATCATAAGCGCCTCTATAAAGTGTGTTAAAACTGTAAAGGGTTTGAGTTTCTGATCATTACGTCTCAAGTTACAGCGTCATGAAAAGCTGAAAAATTCATTAAGTCGCCATGTTTGGACGCCATTTTCTCAAAAACCCCACCTTTTAAAAATCTGATTTGTTTACTAGTATTCGAGAAGTGCCTGAACATTAATATCCTTTTTACCGTTTGTGTAGCCCGAGCCCCTAACCTTCGCAATTAATTATTGAAATTTCGATTTTATTACTTGTGACAATGATTTTCTGCTGGTTGGAATGAACATTTCATTGTTATGTATTATGTTTACTATTCCTAACTTACACAAATTGTACAAAATAGCATATACTTAGTACATTTCTCATTACAGATATAATACTTCAATAATTTTAGAAAAAAGAAGCTGCAACTATGGCAACGACAAATATTTTTGACCAATTTTGAAATATAATTGACAATATGATAAATGTTTGACTTTGTTTATTAAACAACAATATTTGTTTATTAGTATTAAAGAGTGAAAAGTATGTGAATGGACAGGGGATCAAATCAGGGACCTTTGGGTAACCGTCCCAATGCGCTAACCCCGGCGCCACCCAGTCCATCCGCTTCCCAATCACACACCTTCCACTCTTGATGTGTGTCTCATAATAGTGAACATCTCACACGGAAGAAATAATTTCAAAGTTGGAATGGAAGAAACTTCCGATTTTATACACCTAGCCTCTGTAGGTGCAGATATCATTAATATTAAAGTAAAGTCCAAGCACAACTGGGAGTTTTGGTACTATACAGGTCGTTTCGAGAGAGAACATCGACATCAAGAATGGAAGGTGTGGGATTGGGAAGCGGATGGACTGAGTGGTGCAGGGGTTAGCGCATTGGTTCGGTTACCCATAGGTCCCGGGTTCAATCCCCGGTCTAGTCTTATACTTTTCACTTTTTAATATTAATGATATCTGCACCTACAGAGGCTCGGTGTATAAAAATCGGAATTTTCCTCCATTCCAACTTTGAAAATATTTGTTTACTTTATTGAATGTTTGAATAACTAGATTCGACATATTATTTAAACTAACAGAATTTAATAAGAAACAAAATTATAATACTATAAACTTGTGACAGGAAAGGCGCATTGTGAAAACACGAGTTAATCGTGTGTGCAATAAAAAAATACCGTACCTGACTTACTTAACCTCCACATGTGTTTGTTCACAAATTTTATTCAATTTCCTAGTGCGTTTATATATATATATAAAAGAGAAAAGTTATTTTCATTAAAAAAAATTACAGCAGGATTCAATCCCGGGTTCCTTGGATTATCTTTCCGACATAATACCAATACGCTAAATTGACAACTGGAAGCACCTGCTTGGAAGTAATATTTACTTTTAAAGGGTAATGCGGATGCGCAAGAATGGCTCAGCCTCGTGCGCTCTTGCTGTCGCTAGTCGCAAGTATACTATAATACGTTTTCTAGACATTTCAGTTTTATGTAACTAAGTAACAACACATTCGCTATTATTACTATGCAATACGACTTCTTCACAAACAATATTAAGACTTCAAAACATTCGTATGGTAGCTATAACGTGATATAAATCAAAATATAAAACTCTCAGGATGTTCAACGAACTACTTTCCTTTCAATACTGCAAATCCAACAATTACGTTCATCAATATCAAACTAACTGGCACTTAAATTATCAGTGTTGCTAAGTCCAGATATACCAGTGTTTATTGCTAGCAGAAAACAAAAATACACATCCGTAATGATATTTTCAGTCGGATAAAAGAGTAACATGCATTATTAAGGGGAGGGTCTGTTGAACCAGTCCAAATTCTGGGTGCCTACAGGGTGGTAAGCAATAAGCCGTTTAGATACAAATTCAGTAGAACTCTGTTCTTAACATTCCATTTGACTATGTTAATTTTTTGATAATTTTTTGTTCAGGCAGAAAAGCACAATTCACAGTTTAATTGGTTGTGGGTTCAACGAACCCCCCTTCCCCCTAGTACCGTAAGGGTTAAATATCTGCGACAAGTTGCATGAAAGTTTCTTTTTTTGTTGAAATCATTATTTATATTGATCCGCCGTATCCTTATTGAAGTAATAATAAAAAACAACGCACAGTACATATTTTTCTTTTGTACTTGTCTACATAATTTGCAGTTCTTCCTTTTGTTGTTTCGCTGTACTGGTCCCTTCTTTGAACTTTGATCCATTATAGCTGCATAAGTTGGTAACACTGATATCTCACATACACATCATTGGCTTCCTCATCGCCTACAGCAGACCTAGTGCCATTTGAAAAACTACAACCTTGGAATGACTTGGCAACACTGATTTCGTCCTATTTCACCCTGCCACAGGTATTTTGTTACCTAAACACATTTCCTTCTTTTTTTTTTTTTTGATCATTGTCGTGTTACTTATGGGTGTCAAGTTTTTATATAGGATCTAAATGTTCATAACCACCAGAAAATCATAGTATCACAAGTACAAAAATCGAAATTTCAATAATTAATTGCGAAGGTTAGGGGCTCGGGCCGCACAAACTGTAAAAAGGATATTAATGTTCAGGCACTTCTCGAATATTAGTAAAGAAATCAGATTTTTAAAAGGTGCGGGTTTTGAGAAAATGGCGTCTAAACATGGCGACTTAATGAATTTTTCAGCTTTTCATGACGCTGTAACTTGAGACGTAATCATCAGAAACTCAAACCCTTTACAGTCGGTCGGGTGGTCGAGCGGTCTACGGCGGTAGGCTATCGACTCAACGGTCCCGGGTTCGAGTCCTGGAAGGGGCATGGGTGTGGATTTTAACACTTAACAGCTAAAGGCAAATCGTGACGGGCCGAAGTCCAAAGTTACTACACTGGCCCATATAAAAATATAGTTTTTTTTCAAACCCTTTACAGTTTTAACACACTTCATAGAGGCGCTTATGATGGTGGAAGCAAATGGTCGTACGACCAATGGGTATCGAAAAAATTGTATCTAAAGTTAGTAAAAAAAATCTCAAAAGTTGGCAATATTGCGAGTTAATTGTGCTAATACTATTGGAGCACCAGGGGAAATTTTATCTTCCAGTGAAGCACACTACTTTGTTTTCTTCCTACCATTCAGCGTATGTTACTAAGTACATTAGTTTCTCCATAATAAACTTTTAAACTTGACATAATTTTTGCTTGAGCCCGGCCATTTTGAAAGGCTATAAATCGAAGAAAAATTTTTTGGGGGTAAAAAGAAATAATATGGGTCTAATAATTTTGCACGTAGATTGCATATAAAAATTATGAATGAAATCTGAGAAAGCCGTGTGGACCACCCTGGACGATTTGAAATGGAATCAGTCATTTGTAGTCAAATTTCGATTCTATCATTTCGTAAGATTTAAAGCTTCTATTATCAGCGTTATGTTTATTATTCCACCCCACAGACAGTCATTCAGGGATGACCGAGATTTTTTTTCTGCAGAGAAAATGAAAGTAGTATACTCACCGAGGTAGATTTGTTTTTCGAATTTTCGAAGTATTCTCCTTTGGCGTGAAAGGATAGATATCTCGAATATTTTTTTTTTTTCATCTGTATTGAATTCCATCCCTCTCACTCAGATGTTCTCTAATACTACCGACCAGATAATAGTAACATTTTATGAAAGCGTGAGAAGGACTTCCCAGTAGATTTCGACGTGAGATAAAGATATCAACTTGGCCATTGTCATGAAGAATAATGACCTTTTCTTGTGAATACCTTAGAGGGCCACAGTGGCTCAATTTGTAGAGCGCTTACCTCTGGCGCTAGGGGTCGGCGGAACGGTTCCTGCTTATGCCATGTGGGCTTTGTGGTGAACAAACTCCGGGTGCGTGTTATTTCTCGGGGTTCTCCCGTTTCCTCCCACTTTCTTCATTCCACTAATTCATCTCATCATCGTCCATCCGGCCTGAGCCAAAGTTGCCTAAAGGCCTTAAAAATTAAATTCAAATTTGCGAATTTGTTGTTCGAAGTTTTCCATCAGCGAGGTAATATTCGGCATTAGTATTTTCGCTTTTCTCGAAATAATCCATGTGAAAACACCTTTTTTCTCCCTAAAAACAGTTGCTAGCGTCTTCCCGTTATTCAGCTTGGTGTGCATTTTTTGGGAGTGAAGGAACCCTTGTGTTGTCCTTAATTCAAAATACTGATATCAATGGTACGATTTTGCCTATGACTTCGATTTCAGAATTTGCTTACAATTTTCTCCGAATCTCGTCCGGTTTTACCTATTTCACAACAAATTTGATAACACATCACTGCTTCACAACTACAGACACACAACCTGGTACCATCTTTGCTACAGCTACTACTCATGCGTCTGTGTGACAAAGGAAGACTACGGAAAACCCACGAAGGAATAAGATACCTTCACCGACAGTGTTGTCGATGTTTTTACGGACAGAAATCTCGATTACTCACTACCTTGTATATATGAAAATACAACCCAGAAATAGAATAATCGAAAATAAAAATACAGCGGTAAGGCTGATGGTAAGCGATAGCCAGAATTCAAAATTTAGTAGAGCACTTTGATAGAAGCAAACACCTTTCATTCTCAAAAAATACTGCATTTTATTGTATTGATTATCCCAAATTACCATTTGCTCTTGTAGAAGGAACCGGTTATCAAATTACTTCTTTCTGGCGATTATACCGACTGCCGGGATGTAGAGCGCATAAATCTTTCATTACGATTCTCAACTAAATGACAGTGTTGTCAGCGAAAAAGCAAAGGACTATAATTTAAAAATGTGAGTAAATGAAATAAGAAAGTATTATTGTTGTTAGAATTATTTTTTTAAACATAAGTTGTTTTCAATTTTGAAGATAATCTTGGATTATAATGCTTATGTGGAAAATTCGGTGGTGTGCTTATGTGGTGAAACAATAAATTTAAATATTTAGGTCGTTTGTAAAAACATGTACATCAATAGAAAGCTGCATTTTGCATCATATCTACAAACGTGTTATACAGATATTACAAGATGACATGTAATGCTATTCCTTCTGTTGTTTTCCTTACTTAATCGCTTCGATACATGGTATTTTATCTCAGAAAGAATATATTCGTATGGAATATTAACATTACACCAAACAAATCTTAAAACTCTCCCTAAATTAAGATTGTTAATAATCTCCTATGTACGTAACAAATAATAATGATGCATACAGAGTAGCTGTGTTGTTACAAATGGAAATTTAAACCTTTTCTTACGATTTTCTGAAAAATGGGAGAGCAGTAGAGCGAATGCGAGGCCTTTAATTCAATGAACCGTACCTGTGTTCTATGACAGTATGAGTTTGTATAACCTGTTTTAAAGACAGTAACTTGCCTAAAAGTGGTTTTGTTTTGTGAATTATATGACTATTTATTCTTTATATCATGAATACATATATGAAATAACCATACAAAAGGATATCTTAGTGTGAATGAAACCGTCATATCTGCATAAAATCCTTTTCTTTATAATTGAGTGGAGGGGCCACTTCTAATACGAGCGACTACATGGTAGTTCGTACCAGTGGCATGAAAATCTTAATGGAAATAAACATAACATGTTTTTATTTTCGTCGCTGAAACAATAAAGAAAAGGAGATAACCATAACTTGCTGGTATTCGTATGTTTTTTGTTTTTTTTTT
>JAGDQP010009353.1:46010-59505 GCA_022664845.1 Lepisma saccharinum | reverse complement strand
CTTGGATCCAAAATGGCCGGTAAAGATATTGTTGTATAGAGTGCAGAGCCTAAACCACTTGAGCTAGGAACACCAAATTAGAGATGAACGTACATGATCACTAGTAGGTTAAGAAAATATTACAAAGTATTTCGAAAGACGCCATCTTAGATCCAAAATGCCGGACCAAAAACCGATTTTCCACACAGTTTCAGCTAGAGAGACTACATTTGTTAT
Source organism: Lepisma saccharinum (assembly GCA_022664845.1). Taxonomy (NCBI): domain Eukaryota; kingdom Metazoa; phylum Arthropoda; class Insecta; order Zygentoma; family Lepismatidae; genus Lepisma; species Lepisma saccharinum. The sequence goes on along the minus strand of JAGDQP010009353.1, from coordinate 59,289 downwards.
AAAGGTGTATCATTACGAGTAATTTATTTAAATATTAAAATATGTTGAAAAAGTAGCAATCTTGCATTCAAAATGGTCGCCCAAAATCCAATAAGGAATCATTTATTAGAAAATGAAAACATCATATTTCATTAAAAACAATTATCATTTTAATATACTCTAAATTGTTAAAACCTTGTTAAGGTCGATAAAGTTTGCAACTCTGACTTAAAATTCATAATAAACAACCAAAAAAAAAAAGTGGATGTGATAGGCTGTTTGTAACATGATTGTAACATGATAGGCTGTTTCACGCATAGGAGTTTTCAACAGGGGATGAAGGGTGTTACATTCTGCAACTCGGAATTGTGATTCATAATTAACGACATCTCCCCCTCAAAAAAAAAAAGAAAAACGAATACAGATTTTGAGATAATTCACTTGCGTTTATGACGTTTGGCCAGCTTTTTGAAATCGGCTAAGTTGTGTATCACCAATAAATATAAATAAAAAATGTTAAATGAAACGAAAATGTGATCTGGGATCATTTCAGTAAAAGGTTTTCTATTAGGGGTCCCGAGATTACATATATTTCTTGCGGCTTTAAGTTGTTTCAAATATTGTCCCTTCATTGAACTTGTGAAGCATAGAATGGACCCAGAAAACCCTTTCCAGAAGAACTGAAAATAATTTAAGGTGCTGTTGCTGCCCCATTATTAGAACAAAATATATATCCTTAACAAGGAAATTAACAATGAGCTCATATCGAAACCTACCGTAAAATTTCACGCAGAGGAAGGAATATACAAAAAGACCATACACAAAAAATCAGCTGGTTTTTTGAACTGAAAATAAATGAAATAGCATGTTGAAATGTGGCTCACCGCTGTCGGCAAGTGCACAATACGTATATTACCACCTGTTGTAAACTTCGTGTTAATGAGAAAAAGTTAATAACAACAAACGTGGGTACGTAATAGACCTAGGAGGAGTCGTATGGTAGGGTGTACCTTAACGGCTGCCATCTTGAAATCCGCTATCTTGAATTCAGATCAAGTTTTTTTAAATAGGAACAGTGTAATGTGATATATGATTTTGGACAAGAATCTAATCAGAAAAAACGTTAGTTTTAATATACGCGCAGGTGGTAAAATGTTACAGGCATATTAATTGCTTATGTTTCCGTTGTACACAAGTCCCTTGCAATACAACGCCTTCTAAATTATGTGTTAATGATGATAAGTCAATAACAACATGGTGGATGAAGTCGAGAGGAAAGTCCATGATCAGGGGGAACGTGACGGTGGCCATCTTGAAATCCGCCATGTTGAATCAGACACAAATTTTGTAACTAGAAAACAGCGTCGACACCTCATTTTAATAGCAAATGTTCTCACCAATCCAATGGTATGCCTATTTTTGCTCTATCGTTAACCAGTACGAAGTTAGAGCTGTTGTGAATGTGTACCAAACGTCAATACGTCGCTCTTGTAAATGGGAAACATATTAATTAACATCGAATGTGTTAACAATCCAGTTAGCACTTTGCTGAGGGTTGGGCGTGACTTGGAACGCAAAATGGCTAACAATAAACAGGAATGGAGAACATATTGAACAATTCCTTGAAGCGTTTGTTATCGTTGGTTTCTTACCTCATTTGTTTAAAGCACATTAAAGAAAGGTCAAACTTCGTACTGGTTAACGACAGAGCAAAAATAGGCATACCATTGGATTGGTGAGAACATTTGCTATTAAAATGAGGTGTCGCACGCTATGTTTTCTAGTTACAAAATTTGTGTCTGATTCAAGATGGCGGATTTCAAGATGGCCGCCACAACGGTTGCCCTTGTCATGGATTTTCCTCTCTACCTCATATATATCCAACATGTTATTATTGACTTATTATCATTAACACGTAGTTTAAAAGGCGTTGTATTATAAGGGACTTGTGCACAACGGAAGCATAAACAATTAATATGCCTGTAACATTTTACCACCTGCGCATATATTAAAACTAACGCCACCATTGTTTTTCTGATTAAATTCTAGTCCAAAATCATGTATCACATTATCCTATTCCTATTTTTAAAAAAAAAATCTTGCCCTGAATTCAAGATAGCGGATTTCAAGATGGCCGCCGTCAAGGTACACCCTACCATACGACTTCCCCCTAGATCTACTACTACCCACGTTGTTGTTATTAACTTTTTCTCATTAACACGCAGTTTACAAGGGGTGGTAATGCACTTATTGTGCACTTGCCGACAGTGGTGAGCGACATTTCAACATGCCATTTTGGGTATTTCCAGTTCAAAAGAACAGCTGATTTTGGTTTCTGTGGGACTTCCTTCATCTGCGTGAAATTTTACGGTAGGTTTCGATATGAGTTGATTGTTACTTCCCTTTTAAGATAAAGTATAAATGCAATTGATGCCCTACTTCCGTAGAACTCCCGTAGAAATAATAAACATGTTTAATAAGGTTTTAAATTGCGTCTAATATGGGCCCCACAATTAAACTTGTAATAAATGTTGTATAAATGTAGTAACTTGAACTAATACATTTAGTTATGCACGAGAAAAATAACCGGAATGCTACTTGTCACGAAAGAACGTTAATACGGAAAGAACGGAAAGACCGTACTTGTATTTTTTTCTAAGAGTGCAAATATTTATCCTTGTCTCCCCTTGCAAATTTCCAATTTACGGCGCTGATCCTTATCTATTTGCCTGAAGGAGTCAATTCGCAGACTGTATATGGAAATGTTGTGGACCCCGCGGTTTGTATTCTTGTAGAGATCTATCTAAATATATTTATTACTTTGCTAGGAAAATATTGCGAAGAGAGCTTCTCCTTTTTGGTCAAAGAATAATAAACGGAAACGCCGAAAGGCGAGTTATGTTCTGCATTGTCCAGCGTTCTGCAAGTATAAAGCACAGAAGGCAGTCTGTCATTGTTGGGAGGAAGAAGAAACGGAAAGAAAGACAGCAAAAAACAAGTGAAAACTGGACACTTTGATCAATATTGCAAAGACCAAAGTATATTTTGATTAGCCATGATCACAGGGTGACCATGGTTAGGGCTCACTTTTGTGATATATACAATTAGTTGAGAAACTGATCGAAGAAAGTGCACTACTATATAATTTTACATATATCAAAAATTCGTTAAAACTAATGTTCTGGATTGGTATGCCAAACATCATTGGGGGGGGGGGGGTAAGCCGCCTTCTTTCCCCCGTGTGCATGCCTATGAGGAAGGCGGAGAGACGGAGAGAGAGTGTGAGACGGGGCAGAATAGTGAGGTAGGCAGTACGCAGTGAATGAGGAATATATTGGCAAGGGCCTTCGATAATTTACAATATATACAACGTATCTTGAAGTCGGAAAATATATTTTATAGAGATAGTTGCGTATTTAATTGTTGTTATTTTCTTGTTCACACTTAGTTAATACAAACAATTTTAACGTCTTTTATTTTTGAGACGAATGAGTTTGGGAAATGAAATTGGGAAATGAGTTTCGTATTATTATTATATTTTTTTTAGATCGATGCATGCTTAAAAGGAAAGAGAGGAGGATATGTTTTTGTTCTTTCCTTTTAACAATGCAATATTTATTGCGTAGTTACTGATAACCACATCACAGGGCAAAGGGTTGTCATGCCTGTGATCGGGTAGAGTGGTTTAAAGGGACAAGTAGGTGATATTGAATATTTGTTTTCTTTTTTCACTCAAATATGTGTATTAGTAAAAGAATATTATATACGCTATGACTTGTTTAAATATGACTACTCTTGCAACACATTTATAACTCAGCAATTTAGTCTCGCTTTCTATTATGATGCTTTTCCTCTTCCTCCACAACAATCGAAGATGAAGACTGAAAGAAATAAAAATATTTGGTAGCCGAAAAAATCCCTCAAAATACTTACGAACAAGAAAGAAAGACTATGATGATGTGTCCATGTCCCAGATATCCGACTTACGGATATCTAAAACTCGGATCTGGATTCGAAGACCAGAAAATCGAATCTGGATCCAAAATCCGAAGCTTCGATCTGGATCCGAAGGTCCGAAACTCAGATCTGGGTCCGAAGATCCGGCTATCCGAAACCCGCATCCAGATGAAGATATCAGAAAGTAGTATCTGGATCCGGATATCCGATATCCGGATCTGTTTAGTCATCCCTAATTTTTAGGAGGTTGTTTAGAAGTCTTACCTTAAAATGTTGTAGTATTAGATGTTGGACTAGATTTATGATGAAAAAAAAACTTCTTTGCAGTTGATTCTCAGGAAATGAGCCAAATGCAGTTATTGACCAAATTAGTGTTGAAGAAAGTTTATAATCAATGATCTAAGGAATGTGGTCCGCTCAGTCATCCCGGGGATGTGCAATTTAAAATTATGCCGCTTTATTTCGGCATATTTCTTTGGTCTTTACATGACCATGTAAACTTTATATTTTGAAGTAGCTTTCAGCAGAAGCTTTCTTGTTTTTCTGGGACGCTGACTCTTCATACCCACATTAAAAAGAAACTATTTTGTAAATTTTTCCTGCCTAAAAAGTAATGTTCCCAGAAATCCAATCACCATACCTCAATTTACCATTTGAACTTCTACGTGAACAGTATAGGCAGTTGAAACTATGACTTTACCTGCAGCAATTAGCTTTAACTGGAAAGGTATTATTTTTTTTACAAAATATGTATATAATCGTTTGTGTAGGATTCGAATCTGCTTCCTTTTCTAGTGACAATGCAAAATCGGGGACCGTAATCGCTTGATCGCAAAGACTACGTACCAAAGACCACAACTAGCTACACCAGCCAGCTTGCCTTGTAATTGGGAAGTTTCGGATTCAATCTTCGTAACCGGTCATTCTGTTTCCCTAGTTTCCCTTATTCTACGCTTTACTAAACACTTGTTTTTGTTTTTCAGCAACAATACTAATAGTACAAACACTTCAGACGACGTCAAGTTAGTATGAGAGGATCCGCTGTCACTGCAGTAATACTGCAGATGACCATTACCAATTTGCTTTAAAACTCAAATTGCAGGTGCGTCGATTGCGTGATGTATATCATTTTCTCGTTAAATAATTATATAATATATTTTACGCAGTGTAAGGTTAATCAGGGGTTAGGAGATAAAATAATTTTTGTCGTTTTTTGTGTGTGCATATATAAAAAAATAATTTAAAAAATGCTACTTCCGTTTTCTTACCTTAAAGCAGACGTTTGCACTTCACACTAGAATCTCACACTATGGTGAATTATGCGTATTGATTACGACAAAAATGGCATTAATAACTAATTACCATACAAAGCAACCTACAAATGCTTCGCGTCAGATATAAATATATAGTAGAAGGCCATGAAGCTTATCAATCTCATGCCGCATATCCATAAGAAAATATGGAACATAACGTGGCGCTTTGAAAAGGTTAAGATTTATTTGTTCCATTAATCGCACTAAACTGGTTTTGTACGACAACGCGTTATTTAATAGAATAAGTGCTAAATGGGCTCTTTTCAGTTCAATGAAGCACAAGACAACAAAAGTTGTTTGATGGATACTAAGTAGGGGTACAGCAAATCCTATTAACACGTCGCGTTATTTTATTGAATATATGGGAGTTATGGGGGTCAATCTAGCCCAACTTGGTGCTGGTTCCAAGTCCGGGAAAATGAGGAGGATTGACGTCAGGAAGGGCATCTGGTCTTAAAAGCTGTGCCAAAACCGTATGATGGGTCCTCTTAATGAAACCTCGGAAAATGCTAGAATGTACCCCGTAGGCGACGCGCAGGGGCTTCACCCTGCTTCTGTGAGAAATAAGCGAGGGCTACCGAGTCAAGGACGGGTTCGAGTAAATAAGCTAGTCCACGTGAGCCTTAGAGTAGGCTCACTAATTGGGACTATGAGTGAAAGAGGAAGAGAGATTTCAGACGTGGTGGAAAGAATAAATTTGGGGATCCTGTGTGTGCAAGAGACATCAGGGAAATAAAATAAGGCAAGATAGCTAGGAGGCGGCTACAAGTTGCTGTATAGTGGAGCAAATGAACATGGAAGGAACAGCGTAGGAATTGTTCTTTCAAAAGATCTGAAAGATAGTGTAGTAAGTGTAAATAGAAGGAGCGACAGAGTGATGAGGATCAGGATATGCATCGGTGGAATGATCAATGTAGTGTGTGTGTTTTCCGCAAGTCGGCTACAAGGAACAAGAAAATGAGGAATTCTGGTAGCAATTGGACCATGAACTTCGCAGCGTACCCCCAGCGGAAAGAGTAATTGTAGGCGGCGACATGACTGGATATGTAGGCAGAAGTAGAGACAGCATTGAGAGAATCCACTGTGTTTGGGATGTGGGAGAAAGAAACGAAGAAGGAGAAAAAGTAATATACTTTGCAACGGCATTCGATCTGGCGATTTTCAATACATTTTTCCAGAAGGAAAAAAAAGAGCATATATTAACTTACAATAATAGTGGAAAAGAAAGTCAAATCGATTTCATCTTGTGCCGAAGACAATTACTATTAAGAACTGCGAGGTCATAAATGGTGAAAGTGTAGCTCCACAGAACAGAGTGGCGATTATGGACTGGGAGGTATCATGTAGAAATAATAGGAGGCCGCCAAATGGATAGCCCAAAATAAGTTGGTGGAGACTGAAAAAAGAGAAAGTAAGAAAATTGATCAGGGAAGAGGTTATCGACAGAATAAATTTGAAAGAACACGATGAGCAGAAATAGTGGGATGTGAACAGTAGAATCATGCTAATGGCCATAGAGAAGACTCTGGGTAAAACTTCTGGAAATATCTTCACCCTGCAAGAAAAGAGACGTGCTGGAAAAATTAAGAAGTGCAAGAAGTTAAATAAGCGAAGAAGAAAGCTAAAACAAGATGGCATGCTTCAGGGACAGAAGAAGGTAAATGTAGCTTCAAAACGGCTAATTAATAAGCAAAGAGGGCAGTGGCTAGAGTAAGAGCGCAAGCCTGGCATGAACTGTATAATGAACTTGAAACAGCAAGTGGAGTGAAGAAGTTATACAGGTTAGCAAAAAACAGAGACAAGGCAACGAAGGATATTACCCATATTAGGCAAAATTAAGAATGACCATGGATTAGTGCTTACCGATGAAGACAGGATTAAAGAAAAAGGTGGGCTGAATATTTCGAAACGCTCCTAAATGAAGAAAATCCTGGGAAAAAAAGCGACGGAATCCTTAAACATGGACCAATGCCAAGAATGAGCTGATAAGAAGTAGAAAAAGTAGTAACGAAAATAAAGACCGGAAAAGCTACAGGTCCTGATTGCATACCAGTAGAAACGTGGAAGAGTTTGGAACCAGAATGTATAGATATTGTATGGGATCTGATGCAGAAAGCTATGAACAAGAAAAAATACAGACTCAGTAGAGATAGAGTGTTATTCTACCAATCATTAATGAGAAAGGAGATATACAAGATTGTGGGAACTATAGAAGAATCAAGCTAATGTCACACACGATGAAGATCTGGGTGAAAATTATAGAAAGAAGATTACGAGAAGAAACATTAATAGGAGAAGAAAAAAATGGATTTATGCCAGGACAAAGTACAACGGATGCAACAGTTATATTAAGAGAAACTATGGAAAATCATCCGGAAAAGCAAAAGGGATTTATTGTCTTTATTAATTTGGGGAAGGTCTACGACAGTGTACCACGTCAGGAAGTATGAAGATGCTTGAGGGTGAAAAGAGTGCCAGTGAAATATGTAAGGATAATCCAAGATGTGTATACAGGAGCTAGATCTCAGGTAAGAAGTAGTGTAGGATTAACACGCCAAATCCCTGTTATAGTTGGATTACACCAGGGTTCAGCCTTAAGCCCGTACCTATTCAAATTAGTCATAGACGTTATAACTCTGGATGTGAGAGATGAACCCCCTTGGTGTATGATGTTTGCCGATTATATTGTACTATGCAATGCTAATAGGGCAGAAGTTGAAAGGAAAGTAGAGAGTTTGGGGACGTCTCTGGAAGATGGAGACCTAAAGATTAGTAGAAAGGAAACTGACTATCTTGAGTTTAACGGAGAAGGAAATGGAGAAGTGATATTGCAAGAAGAACTATTGAATAAAGTGAAAAGTTTTAAATATTTAGGCTCAACTGTTACTGGGAATGGCGATTTGGATTCTGAAATAACACAGAAAATGCAAGAGGGATGGAGAAATTGGAATAAAGTAAGTGGCGTTCTCTGCGACCGCGGAATCACGGTGAAGAATAAAGGGATGATTTAACAAAAAAGTGGTTAGACCAACAATAATGTACGGACCAAAATCATGACTAATAAAGAAAGCACACGAAAAGAGATTAGATGTCACCGAAATGAGAATTCTATCCTGGATATGTGGGATAACAAGAAGAGACAGAGTGAGAAAAGTGAGAGTAAGAGATACAACCAAAATAGTAGAGATATCTAAGAAGCTACAAGAAAGAAGACTGCAGTGGTGTGAATGACTATGTTGTCAGAAGAGTGATGGCAATGGAAGCGGAGGGAAGAGAGATAGATGAAGCCAAGGAGGAAATTGATGGATAGGGTTAAAGAGGATCTCGAGGAGAAAGGTTTGTCAGGAGAAGAAGTTCAGGATAGAGTATTCTGGAGAAGGCTCATCGTAAACATCAACCCCACGTAAGTGGGAAAACATGAAGAGAAAGAAGAAGATATGGAAGTTATGTGAACATGTCCAGATATAAATACATTTTTTATACGATACCTAATATAATATGTGAGAAGAGTTTACAAATATCAAAGACAAAGATGCTGTCCAGGATAAACCTTTACCCCATTAATAAAACTACCGATACCTAATGACAATAATTATTATATAGAATGTTTCTAAAATATACAATGCAATAACAGTTTTTCTAATCTTTTGGAAATTATAGTTTTATCCGATCAAAACGAAAATTGTAACAATGTATACTAGTCCTATACAATACATCTTTTTTTTTTAAAAAAAGTTGAATTTAATTTTAAAATCACACAATCACTGTGTCCGGACAAAGGTAGAATGTAGTTAATTTTGACTCGAAATACCTAGGTTTTGACACAATTTTATAAAAATTTTGACTATAAAATTTGTGGTCAGCCACTTTAGTTGCCAGCCAGGTTTAGTTTGTTGACAATTACAAATAATACAGAAAGTTAATTTGTGAGCGTAGGTACTTTTCTTTGCCCATTATTTTAGTATATTTTCTAAAGGAATATACTATATCTTAAAATTTAACTGCCCCCAGTTACAAATTTATTAATGTATGTGTAGCATTTCATTAATCGAAATCACGATCGTACATGGCGTCTGCGTAAACACCCCATACGTTCATCAGGAATTCAGTTGGTAGTCTGTATTGGTTTTAGCGACCCATTTTAATCTAGTGGCATAACCAAGGCGTAAATTTGTCTTTTATTTTATTCTGCCCTCCCGACTTTTGCTATAGCAAAGTTATAGCAAAAGGAACCTTGTAATCTCGCTAACGGTGACCTTCCGTATGTTCGTCTGGGCCCACAAATTAAACCTCAGGAATTTCAAGATGCAGAGAGATGCTTGAGGAGTTGTTGGAAATGTTTCTGCTAGAGTAGCTCAAGACCGCCGGTTGGTCTTGATTGGTTTAGTAGTTCAGTTTTGCAAATCAATGTTTTCCAAAAAGGTATAAATTATTTCCATTTAGTAAACAACAACGTGCTTGACCAAATCGGTTAGACACAGTAGCACCAGTAAAACAAGGAGTCGGTCAGGGACTCGAAATACTAAATATCATAATATCCGACCACCATCTGTCGGCCCATGATAATTCCGTCAAATACAATATCAAGCATCGTAAATTAAAAGAAATACATAATCAATATATTCCTTGAATTAGATATTGTGAAACAATACGGACAATGAATAAGACGCAAAATAAAATATTGCCGTCCCGAGTGACATTTTTGCTCTTCATCAGAAAAGCCAAACAAATAAGTTCGACAACTATAAAACCGACGGTTGCTGACAATTTCGTAAAATGAAATATAAAGCTAATATAATGGCACTGGAGACAAATCCCATTTCAGCTAGCTCTTCCAGAACTGCACAGGGAAAGATTTTTACCGGAAAATTTGATGTTAAAACTAATTGACACAATTCCAAACCAGACCGGGAACTTGTTGAATGTAAGGAGGACAGGTAGAAGAGGTATGAAACAAAGAAAAGGCCTTTCTGTCTACACCTACGGAAATTTTCACAATCAGCAGTGAAAGATGAGAATATTTTGCAGAATGTCAATTCAACAATTTCAACGCAACATCCGTTTTCGACTAGTATAGAGTTAGTTCAAAATATATACATGGAAATTTGACAATGTATGGAGATCTATACAACATGTATGGAGGAAAAAAAAAACAAGTAAGAAGAAGAAAGAACTACAAATGCATTATAAATAATAACATACTCCAGATGCTCTAAAACAGTTGTTCATTATTTGATTATTTTCTTCTTTACTTTTCTTTGTTTTCATGTTACAATTATATTTAAAGTGTGTACTGAAATTGTATTCAAACAATAATATATTATTAAACTTTTACTCTTTAAATAATTTTGCTTTAACATAATTCCTCATTTGGGTGACAGCTTAGCCACTATTACTATATGAACTTAATATAATAGGTTTAACAACAATGCACGGAATATTATGGTAGCGGCGTAAGGTTTACATAACTGGGAATATATAACACTGGCTATCGAACTAAAATTAGGTAGCTATTTATCCTGAAATGTAGTCAATATGATTATCGTACATACATGTAAATGTATTGATTTTACTAAATTTTTTAATAAACCAAGGCTACAGAAACAATTTGGTGCGCCTCGGGTTTGCCTTGACCACGCATTAGTGAACCTATATCCACTCTTCATTATACAGGGTGTACAAAAATTCATTGCCAGAAATCTAGGATCGAAAAGTTCTTATCAAAATAAGGAAAAAATTATGTCTTTGTGATTTGTCGAATTTCGCTTAATTTTGGAACTACAGGCTACCGAAAGCGAGTGAAAATGAAATTTAGAGCTTTATGTTTCCTGTACCATTAACAGTAGAAATGCGGGGCAAGATGCCCTCAAGAACTTTCAACCTGCTCTATAAAATGTATATTTCGAAATTGTGTGATGGTTGCCCAAGGGATTCCCCAAAGGATCTAGGGGATTCCCATAAATTTTCTTAAGTAAAAGTAGGCCGAAATGTGCATGAATTTGATGACTTGCCAGCACATTACAATAATTCGTTTGCGCCAACTCGATATCTAAAACAGATTAAATTTCCCGAGTGATTTTAGAGAAAAATGCGCTGTTGCATTAACAACAGGTGTCAGAGTTATTCTACGAACTGCAATACATTCAGCGAACTATTGATTTATTTGTTATTAATTAGAGAGAATGTCATTGCATCCTGGATGGTGAGGGTCATATTGCAATAAACGACCGCAGTGGTCAAGTGGTCACAGGTATCAGATCATGAGTCACAGCTAGATTTCCGCGTTTGAGTTCCGGCTGGGAATCAACTTTGTGTAATTTGAAAGCACAAAACAAAATCTTAATGGAAGTGAGATGAGATAACGTTCTTACGAGGGAAGATTCCCAACTGATCAGTCGATATTAACATGAAATATTTTTAGTGTCTTTACTCGAACGTACATATATGAAAATAACATTAAAAGACCGGCACGACCTGTCATATTTTGTTATATGTAATATTTTTTTGAAATTGTGGCATTGGTTATAATTGCAGTAAGTAAAATGTCGCAGTACAGCATTGTAGTTCACAAACCGTCATGAAAATGAAGCATCATAGTACACAAATATACATTGGTGGGATAGTACTACATTTTGGTCTATATCATCGTGTCCACCATATTGAAATCCGCCATATTGGAAAGGAGGTATTTTTGCTAAATGGCAAGTGGGTCTTTTGACATATCAAACAATACTAGAATGTTCTCAGAAAGTCATTACAGGTGTCAGATTTGATCTAACTCTTACGGTATTAGAGTTATCTTAACTGATAGTTTGCCGCTTGATATATGAATGAACTCCGCAGTACAACTTCGTTTCTCACAAACCGACAAGGAAATAAAGCGTGGAAATACACAAATGAGGAATGATCGAAATTTGCTACATAATTATCATTATTGCGGTGCGAAATTTGAAATTAGAAATAATAAAAATTCCCTAATTTGCAAACGTTGGTTAAATTTTTAATCTATTACAGGACTTAAGTATACAGCGGCAAACTATCAGTGAAAATAACTGTAATACCGTACACGTTGATTATATACACCAGGATGTAGCACAATCCCACCAATCTATATTTGTGTACTACGGTGCTTCATTTCCTTGACGGTTTGTGAACTACAAGGCTGTACTACGACATTTTACTTACTTCAAATATGACCGATGTCATAATTTCAAAACGAAAAAAAAAACATACAGATATGTCCGATTCTGGGTCTTTAGTGTTATTTTCGGTATTTGTACGTTCGAATAAAGACAATTAAAAATATATCATGTTAATTTCGACTGATCAGTTGGGAATATTCCCTCGTTAGTTACTGAAACGACTCATAAATACAAATTTTGAAGGTTTTTTGTTGAAATCATGTCGAGATGAATATCACAGTTATTAATGATTATGAACGAAAAGGAAAGACATAAGAGACGTTTGTATTCAATTGAACAAAGTGATCAACATTCCAAATACCTTTACGTCTGATCGTCTTCTTGAATTTGTATGTTTGTTAGGATTTTGAAATTTGAATACGTTGAGATCTGCCTATCCAACACATACACACACACACACACACAAAAAAAAAAGATTAAACAAGAATGGTGAAGTGTGCTTAGTTGAAAGTTGAAATATTGAAATTTCAAATAAGACAATCTGATAGAAGATTCGTGTAATTCCATGATAACACGTTCTAAATAAGTCTAATTTTGAGGAAAAAACTACCATGCGTGGTTGCATGAAAACAAAGATGTTTTTTTTTTGTTTTTTTTTCTATACTGCCAAGGGAACATCTTATATTGATAGTAACATTGCCCAATCAAACAGTGCGCAATCGATAGAGGAGTGACACAAAGTGAGAAATCCAAAGTTTTAAGTGCAGACACCCAGAAACACAGGAGATACAGAGGAAACCAGGATCGAGAATCATATCAAGATAGCAATGCAAAGGGTACATTGACACAGAAATAACTTCAAAACGATTAAAGTAATCAAAATGGGAC
>JAGDQP010009353.1:32838-46000 GCA_022664845.1 Lepisma saccharinum | reverse complement strand
TCACAAGGGAACATCTTATATTGATTGTAGCATTTCCCAATCAAACATTGCGCAATCGATAGAGGAGTGAAACAAAGTGAGAAATCCAAAGTTTTACGTGTCGACACCCGGAAACACAGGTGATACAGAGGAAAGAAGGATCGAGATTCATATGAAGATAGCAATGCAAAATATACATTGACACAGAAATAACTTCAAAATGATTAAAGTAAACAAAATGAGACTTGCACAACAGTATAGTAAGCAAACAGTGTACCCACAGACGTGCTAAATAACGTCATATGTAATGCAGTGTTGCCAACTGAACACAAAATGAAGTTTTCTGAAATGGCACGGGACACAAATTATAACATCTATAAAATCGAATTATGATTAGAACCATACCTGTGAAGTCTTGCTGTATAGTGTTACCAACGTTTGAAGATAGGGCTATATGAATGCAAAAATTGTAAAATCTCGGATGTAGAAGAGTACATACAGTACACGATTCGAACGAGTTGAAACCAAAATTTGAGGCACTAACAAGAATATAATAACTGAAGTACAAACATAACGGACGAAGCACAGTGCCGAGGCAGTGTTTCCAACGTGGAAAATCAGAATAGTATCAAACACAACACACAAGCTGAAATGATGTGTGCTGTTGGTTTAACAAGTGATTAGTAGAGTCACTTCTCTGGTGCACGCAATATTGTATCACCGTACTCATTGATGGTAGTCAGTACTTCAGTGTTGCTGTTGATAAAGCGATCCTCATTATGTTGGTCCCTATGAGGAGAGAATCGCTTGGAAAGAGTGATAAACGTACAGAAAGTACATTTGTAAACGAGGAGGATCTCCCTGATATTGTGTTATAATCACAATTATATCGTAAAATGTAGCTAACGTATTTTGTTTTGACAAATTGTCTTACTTGTAACAGTGCACATTTAGTTTGGTAATGAGGGTGTGAAACAAGCAGAAGTATTTCGAACAATGTGCACACCTTACAAAACTGAAGTTTGTACATGTTTCTTCCTGTCATTCGTTGGTCATTAAGGTATCGAAACAGTATTCAATTGGTGTCATGAAGCCTTCAGGCAATTCATCAGTGTAGCCGCATCTGAAGGAGGCACACTTGATCATGTCCCGAAACCTATCAGCAGAAAACTGGTAATGCGCAAAGGATTGCACACGTAGAAAGCTATCTCTTCTCCAAATGTCGAACTCTCCAGTAGGCAATACACTGTCCGTAATGAAGCGGTCAAAGTTTTTGTACTAGCGGAAGAAACCAACATCAAGGGGCTGAATGAGTCCGGTGAATTTCGCTGGAATTAATCTCCGCTCAAAGTCGATGCCTCCAGGAATTGTTTTCTGAACCAGCGTCACATCCTTATTTGTACTCAAGTAGTCCACAATCAGAAGAAGACGACTGACGTCAGTTTGTTGGATTGAAGGCCAAAACACTTCTGCCATGAACGTTTGCAGATCGCATTTTTTCATGTTAGCAGTAGTTCCAGCCTACGACCGAATGCTTGGGGGATCATCAGATTTAGTTTTCGGAAAGCGAGTAGAATGTTTTGCCACCAGATCATAGAGAGGAGAAAGAAGACTACCAGACATTGAAATCACAGGCAAGATCATATAACAATATGTAGTTGCGGAAAGAGACCATACCTCAACACTTATTCGTTTAGCTCATTTCAGAGCAAGAGTCCGGTGCGAATGCAGCTCCTTTTCGAATCGACTTTGGTCAGCATAAAATACCTGTTCAGGAATGTACTTTGGTTCGATTAAGGTTCTTATATCAGTAGTAAAGCGATCTGCACTTTCCTTTATCTCATTCTCATTCAGGTGGTAGCCTCTTCCAACGCGATGGGTAGCTGTTCGAATGCCTATATTATCTTTGCGCTTAAAATTGTGTAACCAAGTCTGTAAAGCAGTGGAGTTGTAGGTGCCAATATGACCAATAAACGTCGGTTCAGACATCAATTGGTTTGTTTCAATCCCCACAAGCGGGTAGTTCGTTCATGAACGATGGCGTTAATAGCTCGGGCTTCTTTGTACAAGTTCAATACTTCCTCGTTGATACGTGTGATGGATATTCCCTTCACACTGTTCTCAAATCTGCAGAGTTGATGTTCGTAACTCAGGCGTCTAAACGTTGTCTGAACCGTTTTGAAGTTTAGTCGGTTGGAAGTCCCGTCAATGGCCCTGTGACGCGGTGCTAATTGCAACTTTCCGTGTTTTGGCTGTTTTGTCCAATACTTGTAGGCATTTTCCAGATGTTCTGTTGGCATATCTATACTTTGTCTCTTCGGAGGTGATGGCTGAAAATCGGATCTACTACTTGTCGGTGATTGTGGTGGTGTATAGATTTTCTTCTGTGATACCAAACTTGCTCCTGCCTTCCCCATGTCACTATCGATAACGTCCATTTCATTATTATCAGATTCCGAATTAAGGACGTCGAGTGTGCTGATTTCTTCCACATCGATGTCATCCCTCGTGAGTTGCGGTCTAATTTTTCGACACATAAACACATCAGCGGGAGTCGGGGTTGTTTCGTTGATTCCGAATTCGTTTCTCAAAAGAGCAACAACACGTCCTGGGTCCATTGTGTTACTTTGCACTTGTTACAATTACGTAGTTTATTGTGAATCGGGTACAACCCGAAATTGTATCGTAATGATTGCAAAGGCGCACAATGCACACTACAGAACACACAAACACAAAGCTGAACATAAGTTCTTTCTCTCAAACATCATATGCCTAATGTACCGCACTTGTATTTGCAACAACACAACATTCAACACATCATGGAACACAAATATAAGTGCCACAGGTTACGTCTGTCAAATATCCCTTAACACACACAGAGGATATTTCCTAACACACAGGGCTTTGTTACTACTTCCGTGGGGGCGACTTACTCCTCAATGACCACTATAGACACCTACTTGTCTGCTTATGAGCACTACTTCTCTTTGCCAGATCACGGTGTTATTTCCATTTCTTTCTCTTGCTCTGTAGAATGTGATTGAACTACGTACTGACCACTGTCAAACGATCCTGCAACAACTACACGACTGACTGCCTTCTCTTTGGTTACGTCCACTTTTATTTCGGTATGCGTGTTTCTGAATGCGTTTCCCGGTGACTTCACGCTGGACCGCGTTTGTTTCAGTAGAACCTTATTCACAGGAACACGTCAGAACGTTTCACTTGACTGATAAGCAGTTTACAACGAATGCGTGATGCTGAATACTAATAGATATATCTTACTACAGACTGCAACACCTGGATTTTGGAACGTTTTCTATTCCTTTTCTATCCAGGGAATATGTAATGTATACTGACATTAAGGGACGCAAGGGCGGCGCTTAAAAGGGGGGGGGGCATTTGAGGCAGTTGCTCCCTACTTTTGTCTCCACACAAGATCATTGTCAATATTGAATAACACTAACAGATGTTTGACCACATGCTCCCCTACCACTGACAAATCCCCCCCCCCCATCTTAAAACCTAATCGCCGCAAATGTATAAGGGTGTTGGAGTGGTAGCGTATTCCTATATTTGACACTGTAGGTTCGGTTCTTTCTCAACTTGCAGTTCATGTAGTAGTCGGTAGGGACCAAAAAGCAACGCAAATAGGTAACAACAATGAAATAATGATTGCATGCATCGGCCACTGTTGCACATAATGGTTCAGTACTCGTGTGTATAAACACTATCATTTACATTTTTATAGTTTGTCAGTAGTCATGTTCCAGTTTGTTCCGTCACTGTTGCGTACGCGCTGCGATGTCTCTGGCAGTATTATATATTCGTTGATTTCCGCCCAATAGTATGTTTTACTATGTATTTCGACTCATTTCTTCCACTGTTGTTCACGTTCTACACGAGCTAAGGTCGTGCGAGACATGTAGCTTAATGTAGTATTCCAACTAATGTGTTGGAGATTGCTCCAATCCGACATCGAACATGCGCACCAGCAGCGAGCCTGTGGACCACTTGACCATCCAAGGGCATGGATCATTTCAGCGTGTGTGTTGTGTTTGATACTATTCTGATTTTCCACGTTCGCAACACTGCCTCGGCACTGTGCTTCGTCCATTAGGTTTGTACTTCAGTTATTATATTTTTTTAGTGGTCTCATATTTTGGTTTCAAGTCGTTCGAATCGTGTACTGTATGTACTCTTCTACATCCGAGATTTTACATTTTCGGCATTCATATATGCATATCTTCAAACGTTGGTAACACTGTGCAGGAAGACTTCACAGGTATGGTTCTAATCATAATTCGATTTTATAGATGTTATAATTTGTGTCCCGTGCCATTTCAGAAAACTTCATTTTGTGCTCAGTTGGCAACACTGCATTACATATGACGTTATTGAGCACGTCTGTGGGTACACTGTTTGCTTACTATACTGTTGTGCAAGTCTCATTTTGATTACTTTAATCATTTTGAAGTTATTTCTGTGTCAATGTATATTTTGCATTGCTATCTTCACATGATTTTCGATCCTGCTTTCCTGTGTATCTCCTGTATTTCTGGGTGTCTGCACGTAAAACTTTCGATTTCTCATTTTGTTTCACTCCTCTAACTATTGGGCACTGTTTGATTGGGAAATGCTACTATCAATATAAGATGTTCCCTTGTGAGTATTACTTAAGGTAATTCTTTTAGGATTAGGGAGATGAAATAAGGTTGAATAGGCAGCAATTTAAAACCAAAACGTTAATTATGTCATGGTCCAGAAGAATGAAAGTTTTGGTGGAAATGATGGTTTCAATTAAATAATTGCCTTTATAGAAATATGTCCGTCTTCACGTGGATGTACGCAGCCGAAAGCATTCGGAATGGAGATTCTTTACTAGTTTCAGTGCATCTGAACTGGATACAATGTATTTGCATAATGCATTCAATCAAAATAAGGCTTTGGTTTACCTATCCCATTCCTTTCCTTGAAAATTGATGAACAACAAAAATTGTCTCCCAAACTTGTTCCGAACTTAGGCGTAACAGCCATTTCAGCAATTTAATTTAAAAGACAACCATGTGAATGCTTTATGTTTCTGTTCAGTTTCAAATTCCGGCTACTTCCAAGCGTTTAACATAAAACTGCCCATGTTTACACTATAAATCACCGCTATACGAACAAATAATGACAGTCTCTGCCAAGGTCTAAAGAATAAAACTTAGAATACCTGTTTTAAAGCAACGATGCATGATAATTTCTTTCAAAAAGTCCAAATTATTTAGAATCTGCTGTTTTGGATTAAAACAAATCTTCCTTCAAAATTTATTACTACAAATCTCAATCCCTAATTCCAACTTGAAGCACAACCACACTTCACCATTCTCGTTTAACCTTTATTTTTTCATAATGAATAGGCAGATCTCAACATATTCAGATTCCAAAATCTAAACAAACAAACAAATGCAAGATTGGAATATTGTGAACGTTATTCAATTAAATTCAAACGTGTCTTATTTCTTTCCCTCTTCATTCATAATTATTAATAGGTCTGTGACAATCCCCATTTCTACCAAGAAAAAAAAGAAAGAAAAAAAACAGACTTTGTATTTATGGCTTGTTTTAGTAACTAAGAACCTTATGCCATCTCGTTTCCACTATGTTGTTTTGTTTTTTGTTGTTATTTGTGCTTTCAAATTACACAAAGTTGATTCCTAGCCGGGACTATTCTTGTGACTAATGATCTGACACCTGTGACCACTTGACCACTGCGGTCTTTTACCATATACGGCATTGTTGACATGATTAATCATTCAGGTTTGCAATGACATTCTCTCTCACTGATAACAAATAAATCAATAGATCGTGTAATGTATTGCAGTTCGGAGAATAACTCTGAATCCTGTTGGTTATGCAACCACACATGCATCTTTAAAATCACTCGGGAAATTGAATCTGTATAAGATATCGACTTAGCGCAAACGAATTATTATTACCTCCTGTAAAGTCGTCAAGGTCATATATATTTCATAGAATTTCTGGAAATGTCCTAGTTCCTTTGGGGAGTTCCTTGTGCAGACATCGGACAATTTCGAAATATGCTTTTTATAATAGAGCAGGTTGAAAGTCTTTGAGGGTACCTTGCCTGGCAGTTCTACTGTTAATGGTACAGCAAATATAAAGATCTACATTTCTTTCCCACGCTTTCGGCAGTCTGTAGCTCCGAAACTAAGCGGAATTCGACAAACCACAAAGATACATTTTTATTATTATTATTTTGATGAGAACTTTTCGTTTCTAGAGTTTTGATAATGATTTTTTTCTACCCTGTATAATAGGTGCCTACATACTATGTTCTCACCAAACGCTGACTAAGGTACCAATTTTCACGGTACCAAAAACTCCTATTTTCTGATAAAATTAATTTACGGTGCTTACTGACAGTTCAAAAGCATCCGCGTTTCGTATATTAAAAGCGTACTAGTTCTTAAGCCTGCTAAGGGTGTCGCCTCTTTAGCTGACATGAGAAAAGCAGCTAACTCCCGTACTTATATAGAAAAAAGCATCAAATCGTTTAGAAGATATTTTGCTATGATCCATAATAAAAAATTTCTCACCGACCTGAAAAATTACATTTTTGGAATTGCGTGTTTCTTGCACTTACCCTTCAATTCAGATTAACAAATTTAAAGAAAATTTAGTGATTCAGCCGGCGAAGTATTCAGATTGACTGCTGAACGATTAAGCATTAAATGGTTTCAGTTACACTATATATAGCTGATTAATTAATACTCCCATAAAATACCTGTGGTACTCTGAAGTCTTAGGCAATCCTCGAGCATGATTTATAGCTTCATTCCTGAGTGGTTTGGCGGAATCTTTGTTTTCTGCTGCTAGTCCAAGAAGGCAGGTTTACACTAATCGAATACTCACTAATCTGAAGACGCATTAGCGTTCTTTTAAGCAGTCATTAACGTTCAATCGCAAGATTTGATACAAGATTTGAACTAACGGTCTCTTGGAAGAGCGTTTCTAATCATTAGAATTCCAATATTTTTTTCCAATCAGATCAACAGAACTGTTAGATTGGGTAATCTGAGCTGTGGCATCTCTTCGAAACAAAATTCGCGAGGGAAGCCACCACCACTCATGCTCTACATACACGCGTAACAAGCACCATCGTCACGAAGAAAGAAATTAACAAATAGACCTCCTACATTACGCTAACAAGAAACAGTAATATGCAATACACGTATCTGCTCACAAATATTAAATGTGATAGTAACGAATATGCAGGGAATTTTCATCAACATGGCGGCTCCTCTTCAGAGACATACTGTATTTTTAGATTAAGAAACTACGTCCCTTGGAAGCGATTTAATTATGTCTTCATTAGTTACTCACTTACTCTTTGACTTCAGCAACTCCCAAGTTCATTGCCGCTGTAACAAACGATCGACATACAAATCTATCCTTCGCAAGATCAAGCCAGTTCTCTTCACAAACACCTACTTCTCGAAGATCCCTTCCAATATTGTCCTCGCAGTGTCGTCTCGGTCTTCACAACAGTCTGTTTCCATACGGCTTTCCAATCAAGATGGAATATGGTCTTCATTTGTTTCATCCGAGCAACATGGCGTGCCCATCTTGGTTGTCAAGGTTTCATTATTCTTACAGTATCGGGTAAGTAAGCCGTAAAGCCAATGAAGTACTTCACTATGCGGTCTCCTCCATTGTCCAGTGATCCCGTCCCGTTACCTCCGCATAACTTTCTCAAGTTCTTATTTTCAAACATTTGTAATTTATGTTCATCTGGTAAGGTTGTACTCCAACTTTTGCAACCAGGAAGACACGTATTACCGGCAGAATAACCGTTCTGTATATTTAAATTTCAATTTTCTTGCTATTAATCGCGAACATAGAAGCTTCAGTACTGAGTAGAAACCTGAGTTATCCGATGCTACTGTTTATTTCATTTGTGACTTCGTTTTTTCTTGTTACATATGTTCCCAAGTATTTAAATTCGTATAGTTTCTATATGTTCTCATTCTTAATTGTCATGTATCTATTTCCGTTTTATACTGTGTTTCATGTATTTTTTTATCTCGAGGTTCACCTGTAGACGTACCACATTGCAATATTCTACAAAGACATTAGTGTTACTTTGTACTGCATCTATATCGCCCACTATTAAATCTAGATCATCGACATGTACGAGCAGTTGATCCAGAAGTTCAACTTTAGTCCCTATCTCTTCTCTTTTATTTTTAAAATAGCATATTCCAAAGGAAAATTAAAAAAAAAAACAGTGGTGAAAAGATTTCATTTTCCTTCAATGCATTGCGAATCATGAAACTATCTGACATATTATTACCTACACGTACTCTGCTTATGTAATCGCTAAGACACATCCTCACTGGTTGAACAAGATCTTTCTCAATTCCAAATCGTACAGGATTCCATATAATTTTCCCCTTTTGATAGAAATCGTTCTTAAATTCAATGAATACTGTCAAACAGTCCCATTGTATTATCATTTCTTCTACAAGATCTGCCTTAAGGCGAAAATCTGGTCCAATGTGGATCTATTTCTTCTAAATCCACGTGGATAATCCTCACGTATTTCATCTACGTATACGGTTAGGCTAGTTAGCAGTATATTACTCAATACTTTGAGACATGTTAGGAGTAAATAGATTCCACAGTAAGGAATACAATCCAATTTATCGCCTCTTTTATAAACTATTATTCAGGTTTTATATTCCTTTGAAAGCTCCTCCTTTCTCCGTATAGCATTTATAAATTTATGGAAATCTTTGAATAGTGCCGTTCTATCCGCTTTAATAATTAGCCTGGAATGTTATCTATTCCTGGTGATTGGAACGTTTTAAATCATTTTTTCGATGTTTCGACCATTATCTCGTTAGGTTCGCGTATCTACGGTTCTGCGGTATATATTTCCAAATTTATCTGTATTTCTCTACGCTGTATATTAAGAAGTTTGCGGAAATAACTTTTCTCCCATCGATAAGTCTAGTCGGATCCGCCTGAAGATCTCCGCGTTCATTTCTAATCATCCCTAATCGAGGCCGGTAACATCCCCAATTGAGGAAGGTTGTTTTAACGAGTTTACCCCTTTTTATAGGTCTCCTATGTTATTTGTCTTCCCGTTTTCCTCTATATTCTGAATCTTATGCATCAGACATTTTCAGTGTTTTTATCTGAACCCGTGTTTGGAGTTGGGTTTTTCGCATTATTGTAGTGGTTGGTATTTGTTTTTCTTTTATTATATAGCCATAGTTGCCCTGCTTATTTCGGCTCTTCATGAAGTTTATGCCTTTGTTAATCAAATCAGTGCTTATTTTTCTGGCGTTTCTTCTCACCTACAAGTTTCTTGGCTGTGCATTTCACTGTATCACGAATTTCCTCCAACATATTACTTACATCAATTTCCCTATTAATTTCATCTGTATTACTACTCAAGTCGGCTCAGATTTGAAACCAATTTTAGATTTCGAGTTGGTAGTCTTCGTCTAGCTACTAATACGTGATCGATCTGGTTGTGGATATCAAATGACATTATGTTTCAAAGTTAGCATTTCCCATGCATGACCATACTTCAAAGATGTGTCTTCTGTAAAATAATAGCCCATCATAACTATAATAATGTTCAGCCGTTTCATATGCACAGCTGAATGAACGCTTTCCTCTTTTCTCTGCACATATCTCGGTTGCTACTTTCCTCAACCACGTAGCTCCTGAAAACTCTCGATTCCACCTAACCATCTTCCTTAATGGCGTTATGTCGGCTTTTCTTTTCTCTGGAAATTTAATGTAGTAAATTCGTCGTCCATATTTCATCTGTTAGCCTAGCTATATAACCGATCCACCCTCACTTCACATTTTGCGCAGTCTTGAATACATCTTCTACGTTAGTTTGTACGCGAAGCCAATCATTTATCTTCCTGTTCCTCCTTGTTATTAATAGCATGCATCTATGTATTGCTGTTTGTGTAACATAATAGGTTACACTGTATAATTATGTATTTCATAAAAAAAGAGAATCGTTAATTCATTAATGTTAAAATACGATGACGAAAAAACATTGATTTCTGTAGAACACTCATCTATTTCTTCGGGTAGTTTTACATTTTTCTTGGCAAGGCAACCGCCTTCAGCCGCCTCCCTTTGGTTGGGTCCGTTCTACGGCATTTTTGTGTATAAAGGTTAAATAAGCTGTTCTTCCAGAAAAAAGGAGTTTCTTTAATATTAGATTAGTCTCTATACTGATAATTGCTCGATTAATTACTTTTCGGTTTACTGTCTAATATTCAAGACACGGACAATAGTCCGAGTGCGTATTACTTAATAATTGTTCCGCTCATCATTATAAAGATAACTCTAAGATTATTCGTTATCTGGGATATTTTCCGATTTTTCGATATCCGGATTGTTCAGTAAGAAAATATATATTACCATAATCTCATTTGGTTTCGTATAACAGAATAATTAATTCTTTTGTTATGTGTACAAAACATCAAATTATTCGAGGATTGACAATTCTAAGCGAAATTCATCTGATGAATCTAAAGAAAACGAAATTCTCAATCAGTGGGATGGGCAATATGAGTAAAACCTGTTAGTTTCCAGTGCCGATACAAGATATGAGACCATAATCATTACATCATTAGGACTGGGTAATGAAGACAAAACATTACTAGGATTTTCAGTAACTTGCTTCCATTGTAATGAGTATATTCATGGTGCCATGATCTGTGACTATGTCTTGGTAAGCCACTGCAGTGGACCTGTAACAATCTAAAACAGAAATAGCAGGTTCATCGATTGCGTTATGCATTTATCTTCGTCGTTGAATAAATATTTTTTTATAACTGAGAAGGTCTTTGAAGGTGTTAGGAGAGGAAATCATTACACTGGTCGACAGAATAAAGGATCACAACAAATTTTGAAAATTAGTAAAATATATTGAATATGTTTTTTGGTGGATCGCTGTTAAGAAAGACCACCGTTTGTCGCTATTATCCTCCATTTTGTCATAAGAGGGATGGATATTTGTAACCCCCACAAATGGGTCAAAAGTCGTAGTAGAGCTTTGTCGTTTACAAGCCACCAAGGAAATGAAACACCATATTAGACAAATGTAGAATGGAGGGAAAGAGCTACATATAGATGAAGAAGGTCAATGTTACTGTCACTGCTATACTGTATTGATGTCATTGTTTAATTTAAAAAAAAATATAAATTATAAGTGGGTCATGTAGCATACCAAGTAACACGATAATATTTCCAAAAAGTCATTCCAGATGACAGATTTTACCTAACTCTTACGGTGTCGGAGAGATTTCCTTGGCGTTTGATTTATAAATGGAGCCTAATACAGCCTTGTTTCTCAAAAACCAATAAAGACTTAAAGTATAATAGATGCGGAATGGTGAAAAGGTACTACACCCCAGCTGCAACTTAAAATCTGGCATACTGAATGCACATATTTTTTTTTTCAAATAGCAAGTTGATCGTGTGACTTATCAAACAACATTACAATTTTCGCAGTAGTGGTTTCAGACGTAATATTATTTTACAATGTTATGAATTTGTTGACTGGACTGGATCTTTGGGGTAGTCTTCATCTTGCTGGAAAAGGTCCTGTTTAGGGTAAACGAATGTCACGGAATAGAAACGGAGGGCTGCATATCATTTCTAGACATCCTCATTCGTCACAAGCCTGATGGAAGTCTGGGCCAAACTGTTCATAGGAAGCATACCCAAATCGACTTTATCTTAATGGAAACAGCTTTCATTATAAATCGCAACGCAATACAGTCATCAGCACACTTGAACTTAGAACAAAAGCCATCTGAAACCAAGAAAACCTACCTAAGGAACTTGCACATCTCAAGAAGACCTTACTGCAGAATGGATACAAGAAAGATGGCATTGCTTTGGCAATAGAAAGGATTTTTTTCAGCAAGATGAAGACCACCCCAGGTACTAAAGATCCAGTCAATATTGTAATCCTGCCTTACACTGGTAAAATTTCTGGAAAGTTTGCAAGAATCCTGAGGAGAAACAACATCAAAACCATTCGCCGTCAAAAATCAGAAACCTACTTCGTCCAGTTAAAGACGATTTGGGTCTTAAGACACCAGGAGTATACTGCATTCCTTGTGAATGCGGAAAAACGTACATAGGGCAAACAGGACGAACAGTAGAACATCGATGCAAGGAGCATGAAAGATACATCAAGCTATTTTATACGGAGAAATCAGGCCTGGCAGAACGCAGCATAACATAAGGACATAGAATTTTTTTTTCTGAAACAAAAATTATTTCAAAGAGCTCCAATTACTGGCATAGGACAATAAAAGGATTTCTTTCGATTCTACAAAAAAACAATAATAATGTCAACAGAGATGCAGGATTTCAACTTAGTCAAATTTGGACACCAGTCATAAAGAAAGCATACATGAAAACGATCAATCAGGGTCAAGCTATAGGCCGACGAATCAGAGACATAGATTCTTAAGCTCCGCCCCCTACCGTTCCTGTATACAGTACGCATGAACTGAGGACAAAAACCAGAATATGCATTGCTGTATATTTTTACAGAATATACAGCAATGCATATTCTGTTTTTTGCCCTCTTCAGGAAAATTCTTCTCGCGTTTCTCTATCTTCTTGTTTCACCTTCCTTCCTCTTTCTTTACATACTCCGATTCGCGGTAAATGTCTCCGAAAGACAGAAATCGTTGCATCCACACCCGCGACAGATGCTTTAGTTGCATGTGCATGTGCATGCGGAGATCGCAAGTAGAAGTTGGAAAGCGGTCACTCCTCAGGGCGGGACTTTCCGGGGGCCCTGACATTTCAATATTTTTTCAAGTTTTTTTTTTTTTTCAAGCGGACCACAAAGACCAACTCAAGATTTAAAACTCTAAAAAGTATCAAAGGTTTATTATATTTTTCATTAATATTATATTTACCATTTTACTACAGATAGGTTTCAGTATATGCTATAAATACGTTCCGCGAAATCGCCGTTAATATCGAATTCGCGTAAAACGGGAGTAATTTTATTTTTGCAATATAGTTTTAGGTTCTCACTTATTCACAAATTCAGTTTAAATAATCTTTTTATATAGTATTTAGATAACAAACGACCAATATTTTCTTTATAAAA